>CANYBF011211385.1:0-17621 GCA_948192965.1 Dalechampia spathulata | reverse complement strand
ATGGATTTACTAACCTCTCGTAGATTCTCCTTAGATCCGAGTGTAAGGGAAGAAAGAATAGTCCGAATCCAAGCGTAAGGAATGAAATCACCTAAGTCTAAGTGATTTTGTGAGTTTATTTTAACCCTAATTGCTTAGAATCATCCAAAGACTTAATTAAGAGAATGAATCACGTTTTTGGCTGCCAAAAACCCTAATCCCGTAGGTTCAAAAGTCTGAAACCCTCAAAGTGCCAAACCCCCGCACAGAATGGAGTTCCAAAGCTTTTAAAAAATCTACCCTAGAGACATACGCGATCGCGTATCCTAACATATGCGGTGTGTCACAAACATACGCGATCGCGTATCCTAACATATGCGGCGTGTCACAAACATATGCGATCGCGTATGCTTGTACATATGCGGTGTGTGACACCCCCAAATGGGCCAGAATTGGCCCAGAACGGCCCGGAATGATCCGAATCAACCCGGAGTGGCCCAAAACCAACCCGAAATGGTCCTGAATCATCCCGGATTCGATCCGAGTCAAGACGGTCCAAAATTAGGGTGTGACATATAGTCTTCTTCATCAGGGACCTTCCAGCTGCTACATCAATGGTCCCTCTAGTGGTTATGTTGACCCCATTATAGAATGTCTGGAGCAACAATTCTCTTGGTAAGTTGTGATGAGGACACTTCCTTGTAGCTTCTTGAATCTTTCCCATGTCTCATATAGAGACTCGCTGTCTATCTGCTGGAAATTGGTAATCTCCTTAATGATCTTTACAGTATTTACTAAGGGAAAGTATTTGGCCAGAAATGCTTGCACAAGCTGGTCCCAAGTTGTAATTGACCTTGGGGTCAATGAGTTCAGCCAAACCTTTGCCTTATCTCTCAATGTGAATGAGAATAGCCTCAGCCTTATAGCATCCTCTATTACTCCATTATACCTGAAAGTATCATAAATCTTTAGAAAATTCAAAATATGAGCATTAGGGTCCTCATTCGGTAAACCAAAAAATTGTACCAAAGATTGCAACATTTGTATTAGAGCTGGCTTAATTTCAAAGTTGTTGGCTGCTACAGCTGGTCTCATTATGCTTTGTTGGTTAGCAAAAAATCCAGGCCTGACCACCTCCATCAAAGTTCTCTACTCTTCTGCCATTTCTACTGGATTTTCCTGAACAACTCATTCCTGAACAGCCCTCCAGTTTTTTCTTCCAAGCCTCATTAGATCTTCACAAGCTTCTAACAATGGTAATGGAGAGTTCTTAGTTCCTCTTATACTCATACACCTACAAAATTCAAACAAAAATTAAAAAACTATGAAATGCTTAAATTAAACTTTACTTTCTTTATCATGATGTTAAATACATAAATCCCTGGTGACGATGCCAAAAAATTGATCGTACCTTAAACGACAGTAGTTTTTATCACTACTTCACTGCAAGTATATAGATGGTTGTAGTAAGATATCGATCCCACAAGGATTTATTGTCTATCCATCACTACTTGAACTTTTGGTCTGTTTAAGCAACAATAATGGTTTAGGTTTTGAGAGTAAATAGTTGTAAAAGTGAATATGTAAGGAATAGGGTAAGATCAAATGTAATAAAGTAAAACAATGTTATAAAACATAGAATTTGAGATCATCATCACCAAGCTAGGATAACAATCATGTGCTTATTACTACCCAAGATATCCAAAGGCATCGATAACCCTCTCTTGAGGCGGAACTAATTAAATTTCTTACTAATCTTAGATTCACTTAGTCACTATCGTGGTCCTCTAATTAAGGAAACTATCAAGCAATCATACATGAATTAGGAACATGTAGATCTCTCATACACATCTACCTAACCAGAATGAGTAAGCATTCTATAACTCAACTCTCATTGCAATTATAGAGCATAAGAAATCAGTTAGAAAGCTAATCTTTAGAATTGAACATCTCTTAATGAACAAGCATTCTACAATCCAACTCTCGTTGCAATCATAAAGCAGAGATTTTATTTCTAATATAAATCTTTAAAATTAAACATTCATAGTAATATTAAAGTAAGCACAATTAGATATCCTATAAGAAATTTCAGAAATCAAATCCTACAAAGGTGCTTAGCCACTCATGACTAAAGGAAAATACAAGAAGAATGAAGAACAATGAAGAACCTTGTACAAAATTACCCTCTTGAAGTTTTTCTTAGGTGATACCCCTCTCTCTATTTACCTTCTACTCTCCTCTTTAAAAAACTAGCTGCCACTCTCACCCTTATCTTTTGGTGGAGATCCTTCAGCTTTATCTTCAAATTGTTTATGCTTTTGCCCATCTTATGGATTCCATTGCCTATAAGATCCGCATTAAAGCTTTTTATTTTTGTTCCCCTCATGGATCCCATTTCTCCCACTCAATCTTTTTCAAGACTCAGTTCTTTAAATGACTCATTATTGAGAAGTCATAATCGTGACTTTGCATGTCACAATCGTGACTTGCTAGCTTGGTGAACTTTGGGCTCGATATGCTTCTGTCACGATCATGACTTTCAATGTCATGATCATGACAGACATGCTCTTCTTCCTTCTTGACTTGGCTTCTATCACGATCATGACTTTGAATGTCATGATCATGAATTAACTCTTAAAGCCCCCAAATTGCTTCATTTCTCCTTGGATGCTTCCTTAAGTCTACACACTTAACAAACTCATCAAATTCTACTAAATCAAAGCCAAATCATAACTAATAAAGTATTAAACACTAACTAAAATTACTAAAACAAACATGAAAGTTAACATACATCACATTTCATTTCATATCATTCTATGGTTCATCATACCGGAACCTATTTCACATTCATTTCATTTTCCTTTCTATTTATTTCTCATAGAAATTTATTTTATAATACCCAAGTACCCCTTTCATTTATTCATTTTCCTCCTTCCTTATTACTCCATGTCATGTTATGTCTATGAATATGTTAATTTATGTTTCATGATATAATATGTTTGCTTTATGTCATGATATCGAATAAACATATGCAAGCATCATGATATCATACCATATATTATCCATTTCATACGTCATCCATTTCACATAACTTTCACTTCATATAACATTCAAATCATATAGCATCAGTTTCATACGTTTCATTGATAATGACACAAATAAGATTACTTTCATAATACAAATACAATAAAGCCTATTCATTTACCTCCAATATTAATCCATGGCATATAATCAATATGCTTTGATGTCATGTTATCAATATATGCATTAAAATAAATTACCATACATACTTATCCTCTTAACTTTAATATGATCATGTAATAAAATGATCATTTTCTTTTATCATATTTCATCCTCATGTACAACATATCTTCATAGCATATCATCATCGATTATAACATATAATCATTAATAATAATTATATATTATTATTAATGATTTATAACTTTTGTCATTAACTATTCACATTTATAATTTATGTTAATATTATCACTTCCATATACATTTTTATCACATAATGTCATATTATCATAAATTATTAAATGTGAATACCATTGTATGCATTTTCATAATTTATAATGTATATCATATAAAACTTAATTACTATAATTTAAAACTTAATTTAAAACTTAATTTCATAAAACTTATATCATATAATTTAATCAATTATAACCATATAAAACAAAACTATAAAATATAACATTTAACAAAATGTTAAAAATTAAGGTAAGTTCATACTTACCTGTCGATCTAAAATTAGGAATCAGCTAAAAAGCACAAACTTGATTTTTTGATCATTTTAAAGTTTTCCAGTGGTTTGCATTGATTTCCCCTCTGACCATATGTAAATATAAATTAACATTCATCTTAATTAATAACTTTTATTTCACTACAATCATTTATCATTCATATGTGATATCATATACTATAATATTACAATCATTATCCATATTTCAATTAAATCCCCTTACTGTATTTAATATTTCTTAAGCAATTATACCAACTTTAACTATGGTATCTGCTATTCATATATGTTAACTTCTATCTTGTAACAAAACTCTTTGTAAAATCATAACATTTCTTAATCCATATCTTATATATTCACTTCATGTTTTATCTTATTCCTATTAACATCATATACTAATTTTGTATCTTGAACAAATAACTTAGCAGCTTCTTATTTATATTACATTTCATATACTTCTATTATCATGTAGTATAATCTATTTGCTTTTGTTAATATTCATTTAGTATTATCACTTAATTACATAACATTTATATATCATCTTACAACTGTTGATTTCATGCGTAATTAACCTTTCATAAATTTAAGTTTTTCTTAATAATACAAACTTTACTTATCTTAATCCATTAATCTTCTATTTCACTTTAATATAAGGCTTTATCATATCTTATTTAAGACTTACTTGATATCATCTTAACTTAACTTAATTATTCTTTTAATATCACTGTGTATATAACCATGTAATAGCCATTCAATAAACTTAATTTAATTTAGCTATTTATATCATTATCATTCTTATCTTAACATTCTGTTTATGTATAACCATATATATATATCTTATGCCTTTGAATTTTACTTGACCATTCATATAGAATAAACCACAAGTCATAAACTTTTTCATTTAATTGTCATTTTTAATCTGAATAAGTTGAACATCTATAAACCATATGTCATTTTTTTCCTTTTTCTTTAATTAATCACCATAATTTATTATATCTCATATCCTTAACTTATGTTCTTAATATAAGATCCCATCTTATAATATAAATGCTTCTAAAATCTCATGTCATTTTTTAATTAAATCTTATTTTATGGTCATCTTTAAATCATATACTATCTTATCTTTTACTTCTTTCAATCATTAAATGTTATATCTAATCTTTCCTCTTATAACATTTATCATACTTAGTTTATAGTTCCATATTAGTCCCATATATGAAAATTACTGTAACGACTATTTATACCTGGCTTTAACTTCCATTTTAATCATCATTCTTAAATCTTACTTAAAACAACTTTATACCATCAATTAATTACTTCTTTAAGCTTCTTATAACTCTTAATTAACTTAATAAATCAATCATTTATGTCCTCACATTAATTAATGTCGTATGCTTCCAATTCATCCACTAAAGTCATATTAAATGCTCCTTTGTCCTTATTCACATTAATATCCATACCTTATCTTATCATTTTGAAATATTTATATTTATTTATTTATTCTTATCTATATACTTAAATTATTAATCATAATATCATTTATCTTATCCTATTGGCCTTATGTATCATAATTCACATGACATTCAATAATGTTTCTTGTCCTTATTCATTTATTATACCCCTTACCTTATCTTATCCTTATTATAATAATTCAATTTCCTTTTTAATTTAAAACCATATAATTACTTATCAATCATAAAAGTCACTTATCTTATTCTTTAATCATTCACTTAATTAATCATATACCACTCCATTAATCAATCTTAAACCACCATTTATCTTAAGTTAACTTAATCTTTCCTTAATTAATTACTTATTAATCTTTCTTATACTTTAATTTAGACCTTAATCATATCATTTTGCTAATTTACCTTCTGCCATATCCAGCCATATCAAAGAAATCATAAAACCAACACACACACACCACAATCCACTATAATCAACCCCCTTATATCACTAATCAACTAAATCATCAAACTAAAAGCTAAAAACTACTAAACCACCTTACAACCATTCGACCATAGCCTTATTTCAACCAAAATATTTTAGTCAAAGCATTAACTAACATAAAATAATTCACCTCATGCATGTACCTTACAATCAAGATCCATTAAGAAAAATATCGATTCGTTAACATAGGAGTTTTGGTTTTTAAAGAAAACTCATTAACAAAGTGGATAACAACTTACACTTTCAAGATCCTTAAGAGGATGATTCAGCCTTAACTAAAACATGTAGAAAAGAGAGTATTTTGGCCATATAATGAAGATCAGAAATGGTTCTATCTGGGAACTTAAGAATATCATGAAGAATATAAGAGAAAAGTTACGGTTTTCAAGCTCCCTTGAACTTCACTTTTAGCTTCTTCATAAATGAAAAGAAAAAGAAGTTTTCTTCACTCAATCTTCATCCAAACATATAGCTTAAGCATATTTCATGAAGTTTTAGAAAAGAAAAGATGAAGAATATGATACATAGGTGGTTTTCCATGGAAGAACAAGAAGAACCTTCATAAAAGAGATGAAAAAAGAAGAGAAATGTAAGAGAAATGAAGGAAGTTTCAGCCAAAATAAATTTGATGGAAGAAATGAGTGTATTAAGTTTAAAACAACCCTAATTTTGTATGGAACAAGATGTATATATAGTATGGGTGCAAGGTAGTTTTCACACACTCATTACGTAGGATTCTAGCCCCTTATACATACCATTTTGAAATAAATACATATATTATACAAATTTCTCCTTCCTTTACCCCTTAAAATAAGTTTGAATACACCTTAATACACCAACAATTTCGTATGCCAACATAAAATTTCTTCCATCTAACTTTTGAAATCAATAAAATATCATTTAAATTCTTCTCTTTGCATCCACTTACTCCACTTTCCAAAAAACTTTTCTAAATAACCATACCTCTTTTTCTATTACCTATACATCAATATTTTATTCATTCTACTTTTCCATCTTCCCATACAAAATAAAATACAATTTCCTAATTTTCAAATAATCAAATACATATTATTTAATTTCCATCTTACACACTCATTAATAAATCAATATTCTAATTTCCACATCACCTTTTATTTCATAATTAAATTAAACTATATTATATTCATTCCATCATATGTCTAATTAATATCTTAATATTATTCTCATATATCAATTTAATACTCACTTATTCATTCAATTATTCAATAATCTAATTTATGACATCACCATTCCCTTTTATGACATCATCATGACATCATTAAAGATTACTAATTTTACTTTTCTAATATTTATATATCATTATATACCTTCACTAATGTATTGTAAATTCATAATTGTCCATCTTAATATGATTAAAATCATAATTAACTTGAGATGACATCATACTTACATCATCATTGTTCATTTATGACATCATAAATGAATTCCAAATTCCATTATACTTTATTTTCCATATTACTAATCTTATGTTAAATAAATCATCTTAGACATACTTATTTAAAAATATTAAGTATTTTCAATATCTAAACCATCAATTAATCTCTATATGCATATATTTACAGTTATATATTTCATACATATAATTTATATTTATACAATCCCTAATCATACATAATTATTAAATTATGCATACTTCAAATTCAGTCATAACTTATCTTAATTCCTCCATTATATGTATTTACTTGCATATATAAATTATCATGCCTCGATATACATGTATTTAATCGATCAACATAATTTTACATGTTCAAACTTATTTTTTGCATTCAACTTAATCTACTATCATCTTAACATCATTTCTTAATACTGATAAATATTTTTGATTGTTATCATAATATTTATAAATTATCAGGTCGTAATGCATGTTTTTCTGTAATTCTACATTATCGCCAACTTTCTGATCGTACAGGGAGAATTTTCATAACTAGAATCAGTAATACTTTACATGCTAAAAATGAGGATGTGATAATATTTTTGTACAACCATTTTACATTATGTCCAAGCAAGATATCATAACACAAATCAACATATAGTAGGAAAATTCATGTCTTGCCAAGCATCTCTTGCCCTGTTTTTCATGCATTTCAACTAAACTAGATTTCAAGAAGTTTAAATTTTCAAAAACCATAAAATTGAGATATTAATTGGCCCTAAAAGGGGAATACTCTCCCATTGCTAAAAGCTCCATACACTAAAGCAGCTTAAGGGGTGTTAGGTCCGATCCACCTAACCCAATCAACAAAGTTCAATATATTTTAAGTTCCCTAGAAAAATGTATTTTTGTTTGAACTTGTAATGGTCTACAAAAAGGTTCAAATTCTCCCAATCATCAACGGTTCCATGCATAATCTACTTAAAGAGTTTGAGTGTCGTACGACTCAAACCAATAAATGTTGGTTTGAATACATTTTCTTCTTTTCCTTTCATTTTATTTTTTTTATTTCATTGGTTTCAACATATATTATTGAGTAAAAGGTAACTTGATGGTAAGGAATTAAACTGCATATATACAAGTATTCTATTCATGCAATTAAAGTAAGGTTAAGGCATAGCAGAAATCTTGCAAGCTAATCATCAAGAATCTTATCAATCATGCCTCAAGTCAAACAGCTCATTAGAAATAAATCATGCTAAGATACTAGAAATAAAGGCATATTGTCAAGCATCAAGGTGCTTTAAAAAAAATTAGTTCAAAGAATTTTGAAAAGAAGAAGATAGATTGTAAAGTAACAAGGTTGCAATCATAAAGTAGAGTGTACAAAAATTTGAAACTTTTTTATCAAATATCCAATTGGCATCAAATTGGTCTACAAAAATCATAAGAAATAGCAAAATAACTATAACATAACCCCCCCTATGTCACACCTTACCCCTCTTATAAGGCATGGCACGCTCTCGTAATATGCTTAACAGATTCTACTCTAACACTGAAATCCACTAAATATATTACAAGGGATAGTAAAAACAAAATCACATGACTCAATGAATAGTAACTCATGAATAGTACTTGATGAATAGTAGCTTATGAATAGTACTTTTTGGTATAACAGAGAAATAATATATTCTAACTTTAACTGATCCGAACAATCCATCTTTTAAAAAACACGATGCATTTGCTCTAGCCACTACTCAGCTACAAATGGATCTGTCGTTCCCATAAATTCAGTAGCACCCATTTTATGCAATTTATCAAACTCTCTCTTTGGCTGCTTAGTTGACGGTGCTGCAGGATGTCCTTGCAATAATCTCATTAAAGTATTGATTGGTACCGTCACCTATTCCTCTGAAGTCATTACCGAGGGTACTACTAGCAGCATCTGTCCCGATACCTCAGTTGGCCCTAATCTGATCGGACCCTGTCTATTAGCTCCATCAGTACCATTACCAACAACAATTCTATCTCCAACATCAGTAATACCATTATGAGGATTATGATTACCCCCACCTTCACCACCTATGATCATCGCTCTATCAGGCATTCTTCTATCTACTATCTATAAAATAAAGATTTCACCAAGTAAGTTTATATATATATACGATGTAAGCCATAATATGCAACTTTTAATACCCAAAGTTATACATAAAAATTAATATGATCATTGAAACCATGCTCTGATACCAAAATAACATGTCACACCTTACCCCTCTTATAAGGCATGGCATGCTCCTGTAATATGCTTAACAGATTCTACTCTGACATCGAAATCTGTTAAATATATTACAAGTGATAGTAGAAACAAAATCATGTGACTTGATGAATACTAACTCATGAATAGTACTTAATGAATAGTAACTCATGAATAGTGACTTATGAATAGTACTTTTTGATATAGTACTCATAACAAAACATAAGTTAATTGCATAATGATAGAAACAAATTGAAATTCCATAATTAAAAGACTCCAAACAATAAAGAAAACATTTATCAAAAGCAACACTATAGAAATTTTGACCATGTTTTCAGTCGTGAAAATGAGAGAATTTTAAATTTTTTTGCCATCATTTAAATAAAAGATATCAAAATGAAATTTCATGAAATTCAACCAATTTCACGTATAAGTAAATAAGGTAACAAACAAATTAAAAACCTGAACTCATTTATGTATATGCATACATTACATAAATATGTAAACACTATGCTTTATCTCTAGATATTTTTTATTGTTGCATACTTACATCGTATTTAATATGAATACATATACTAAAATAACTACCTAAGAATTTTCCATTATAGCTTCAACTTGCCATGTCACACCCACATTAGGACACTTGTTGTGTAGCACTATTGTATGTGGAATGCTCTAGATGATTTATATGATTATACACACATGTGTGAGTATATGTCTATGTATACGTTTGTTCAATTGTTGGTTATGGAATGAGGTTGGATTCTTGCTTGTGTTGATGATGTATGTTATGTGACTATGTATGATGGTATAGGAATGTGAATGTACTGTGATATATGTATATGATTGTGGCATGTATGAGGTGTATGGTTATGTGTAATGATATGGTACTTCTTGATTAATGTGGAATGAGTGTTATGTTGGAATGTGATAGGATGAGAAATAGGAGAGGGAAGATGTATAAGGGAAGAGTGGGTTGTTGTTGCCTTCTTGAGAAGCATGACTTCTCTATAGTTTAAGGGGCAAACACCATGTTTAGCATGATATGATTGATGGTTTAGAAGTGTTTTATAAGTTCGTTTTGGTTTAGGTACCTTAAAAATGAGTTTAGAATGGGTTATGGTTTGTAAGTTGGTTATGGTACGGGCGTACGGATTACCATATGAGCGTACCAGGCAAGAGAGATGAGTGGCATTAAGCTTCTAGAGACCGTACGGGCGTACCAAAGGGTTTTCCGGTTGTATCGGTGCTTGCAGGAAATTTAGTTTGTCAGGAAGATTGAGGTGGTATGGGCGTACCAAATACAGGTACAGGCGTACCACTGCTCGCAGCAAAACAGGGGATCAAGAGTTTTAGTTTAGTGTAAGCGTACCGAATGTGGTACGATCGTACGTGACTTAAATTTCACTTTTTCAACGAATAAGTAGAAACTTCTTCTTACTTTTCTTTCATCTATATCTTTTGTAAACCCTTAGAAATAACAGAGGTAGAGTTCTTAAGTGCGTAGAAGGTGTAAGAGCTAGAAGTTGAAGGTTATGATCATTAGTAATAGGACTACGGACATACAGTAGAAGTAGTTTTGCTTCAGGTTTATGTTAGGTTTGTGTTAGTTGCGATGTTTGTATCTTTTCTTGCCTTTGGACCTAAGCATGGTCCGGAGGAAGGATGTAGTTTGCTTCTATGAGTGTATATAGCTTATGTTTTCTTATGAGGAGCTTGCTACATGCATATGAAGCATTAAAATGTCATGAACCATACATGCATAATCATAGCATGCATAAAGAAGTATAAGGGGATAAAGAAAGAGAAAGAGAGAGATGCTTATAGAGTTATATGCTCTAAACATATTAGGTCATACAGATGATGCATCCCCTTGAGGAATTACGCAGTTTAATGCCTTCTCTATGGGAGATGAGTCTCGAGACATACAACTTTAAAATGATAAGTTCATAAAACCATAAAGTTAAATGCCCTCCTTCAGGAGATGAGTACCGGTACATACAAGGACCTAATATGGAAAGGATATGTGAACACCCATATAGGAAAAGAAGAGGGAAAGAAAAGAAAAGAGTGTATGAAGGAGAATGCATGGCATGAAGGCATTCTCATCTCATATGTTATGAAAGACATTGTATTCAGTTATGCATTCCTTTATGCTCCTATCAGAAGATAACGTATTACGATTGAGTTATTGATTGAGCATGACTGCTGAATGATTGTTGAATGCCATTGGCTTGATTGTGATTATGGATGGCTTAATCTTATGTATAATTAAGTGTAACCATGATGTGTGTGTGATTATGTGTTTCACTAGCACCACTAAGTTTTATACTCAGCATTTATCATTTGATGGACGTAGGTACTGAGTCTTCGAGGGAGCGACCCTAGAAATGATCTACGACGTCAGCAAAGAAAGTTTATTTTCGAAGTGGTACTAGACTGTGGAGGCATACTTCTGCATGCTTAGTAGTTGTAGTTTTTATTAATCATTGAGGCAGTAGATGTTATTGTATTCTTTCGATGGTGATACTTTTCAAAGGTGTATGCATGTAATGATAACAAACTCTAATGTATAACTTTAATGTTATATAATATAAGCAATATTGTTTACCAATCTGAATTGCATGAATGAATTAATGGATATCCAGGTTATGATGATTAATAATGTACAGACACCATGCTGTAATTTCCCTTATCACTACTAAATACAATGATTATACGACATTAAAATAGGTCTTATATACGATGTATCCTTTGTAGTATGACTGACAGTTTCCTTATAGGAGATCATTGCTTATGCTACAGGAGCATGTTGCTCCAGGTATAGGCTGGACATGACATGTTATAATGGTATTATAGCTATAGTTTAGCTCACAGAGCTATGTTTTAGATCGATGTGTGATTTTTCTTTTTATTAGGACTAATGCCTATGATTAATAAGCTACATAGAGGGAGTTTGCCAGTCCTTACCGCTGCTAACCGTTATGATCTATGTTTATGTATCACAGATTAGGTTTAATGATAGACTGAGCCATTATTATTAGTAAGGAAGGTAGGGGTAACTTTAATCCCCAAGAAAGTACATTTGATATAGGGGATAGAGTTGGGAGGCAACCGAGATAAGAAGGACAGGGGGAACCCAATGAGAGGTTACCTAGAGTGGATTAGGCAGATGCTTCAGCAGTAGAACCCATGGCAACTCAGTTTGCCTAGTTTCTTTGGTACTTACAGATGCAGGGTCAGACTTTACCTGTCACTCCAGCTCCACCCCCATCAAAACGCAGAGAGGAGTATAAGATAGACTTTCAGAGGTTGAGATCCTATGGAGCCACAGATTTTATTAGGACGATGGATCCCTATGTTGTAGAGATGTGGTTAAAGCAGACATAGAGGGTTCTACGTCAATTCAAATGTCTTAAAGTAGCAAAGTTTAAGTATACCATTTCATTATTGCAAGATGATGCCTATGAATGGTGGAAGACCATTCTATAGAGCATAGCAGATCCTCTAGTGCTTACTTGGGATGACTTTCAGAGAGAGTTTTATCAGAAATATGTGCCTGCTACTTATACTGATCAGAAGTTGCACGAGTTCCTTAACTTGAAGCATAGGAACATATCAGTTGTAGAGTATGAGAGGGAGTTTACATAATTAGCCTATTATGCAACCACTATTTTGATGTCTGGTCAGGAGAGATGCAAGAGATTTAAAGAAGGTTGAACTTGTGGATTAGGGCATTGGTTCAGGGTTTTAACTATGAGGATTTTTCTGCTTTGATAATGAATGCCTTGAACTAGAAGCATATCATGCAAGAGGAGGGTGCCCGTTCTAAATCTTTGAGGCTACCATTTAGAGGGTCGAGTTCTTCATCAGGGTGTTAAAAGAGGGGCAAGTTCAGAGGTTCCTTTTCCTCACGACAAGTCAATGTACGACCATTGCCATCGCAATGATCATAGAGTAGGAGATCTACATTTCACAGTAGTAGTTCTGGTACCAGATCGGGTTTATGTCATACCTACAGTCAAGCACATTTAGGGCTTGTCAGATGGGCACAGATCTATGCTATCAATGTGGTAGGGCCAGATATTATGCAAAAGAGTTTCCCACACGTTATGATACACTGGTGCATATTGTGTTAGGAGGTGGATCCTTCCAGCAGGGTTCAATGATGGGATTTAGTTCGAGAGGTTCCCAGAGTTCAGAGAGAGGTAGAGGAAGAGGGAGAGGCTGTGATGGAGGACGTCGTGGCACCAGTCAGGGGTCCATAAATCAGAATATTGGAGCTCTAGCTAGAGTATATAATTTAATGCAACGGGATGATAAGCATGTCTCTGATGTGGTGTTGGTAATGTTCTTATTTCTAATCATGATTCGTTGGTTTTATTTGATCCGGGTTCTTTGCACTCTTACATTAATGCAGGATTCACCCATTTGCTTGATATGTTATATGAGGAGTTAGGCTATGAGATAATGGTGTCTAGTCCACTAGGTAGGGATGTGATAGTTGACAGAGTGTATAGACAGTGTCCTTTGCTTATTTATGATGTATATTTCCTAGCTGACATAGTGGAGATGCCTTTTCGTGAGTATGACATCATTTTGGGAATGGATTGGTTAGCAAGGTACAGGGTAGTGATGGATTGTCAGCAAAAGACTATGACTCTTCATCATCCAGAGCATACTACGGTACAGATAAAGGGTAATGTGTCATCCATTACTGCCAGATTGATTTCAATTGTGACAGCTCATAAACTGTTGCTACAGGGTTATGATGCGATACTGGCACATGTGATAGATGTGAGATAGAGGGGAGTACAGTTGGCATGGATTTTGATAATGTGTGACTTCCTAGATGTGTTTCCAGAGGAGTTATCCGAGTTACCACCAGGAAGAGAAGTAGAGTTTGAGATAGAGGTATTACTGGGTACTGAACCGATCTCCATAACACCATATCGCATGGCACCATTGGAATTGAAAGAGTTGAAGATACAGTTGCAAGAATTGTTAGATAAGGGTTTCATTAGACCGAGTGTTTCACCATGGGGTGCACCTGTGATGTTTATGAAGAAGAAGGATGGCACGATGAGGATGTGTATCGACTATACACAGTTGAATAACATGACAATCAAGAACATGTATCCTTTACCACATATTGATGACTTGTTTGACCAAGTCAAGGATGCTACAGTATTTTTAAAGATTGATTTGAGATCAAGATCTCATCAGCTTCGGGTCAAAGAAGGTAGCATAGTGAAAATGGCTTTCAGAACTCACTACGGGCACTACGAGTTCTTAGTGATGCCATTTGGGTTGACAAATGCACCTGCAATATTCATGGCATTGATGAACACAATTTTCATAGATTATCTAGACCGGTTTATGGTGGTGTTCACTGATGATATTTTGGTGTATTCGAAGACTCGAGAAGAGCACGACAGACATCTATGATTGGTTCTGCAAAGACTGTGGGAGAAATAGTTGTACGGTAAACTATCAAAGTGTGAATTCTAGTTAGAATAGGTGGCATTTCTGGGCCATGTAATTTTAGCTAATGGAATTAGAGTAGATCCAAGCAAGATTCAAGCTGTGCTTAATTAGCCAATTCCATGGAATGTTAGTGAGGTTCGTAGTTCTCTGGGGTTAATTGAATATTATGGGAAATTTATGAAGGGCTTCTCGATGATTTCTATGCCATTGACTATACTATTACTGAAAAATGTTCCTTTTATTTGGATGGATGAATGCCATAAAAGTTTTAACAGATTGAAGGAAAATTTGACGTTACCTACATCGGGGAAAGAATTTGTAATTTGCAATGATGCTTCGCTTAAAGGATTGGGGTGTGTTCTTATGCAGGACCAAAAAGTAATTGATTATGCTTCGAGACAGCTGAAACTACATGAGAAGAACTACCCTACCCATGATTTAGAATTAGCAGCCATTGTCTTTACATTGAAGATTTGGTGACATTACTTGTATGGGGAGTTATGTTACATGTACACAGATCACAAGAGTCTGAAGTATCTGGGTATCCAAAAAGAATTGAATTTGAGATAACGGTGCTAGATTGAGCTCATTAAGGATTATGACTGCGTGATTAACTATCATCCGGGGAAAGCTAACTCAGTAGCAGATGCATTAAGCCGCAAGATGTTTGCTGGGTTAACACAGCCACCATTGATGTTAGTTTGGGAGATGCGAAAGTTGCATGCTTCATTAATGATGCAACCTGACTGCATTCTAGCATAGTTATAACTACAAGTGAAACCAAAATTGATAGAATAGATTCAAAGAAGTACAATGAATGATGAGGAGTATCAGAAGCAGTTACAAAAAGTTCAAACGGGTAAAACTGCACTTTTTACTTTGGATGGTGACGGTAACCTGAGACATGGGACATAATTGTATATTCCTACGGATGATGAGCTGAAGAGATAGATTTTTGAAGAAGCTCACAGTTCAATGTATTCATATCATCCCGGGAGTATGAAGATATACAAAGATCTGAAACAGCACTATTGGTGGATTGGTATGAAGAACGATATAGCAAATTATATGGCCAAGTGTCTGATATATCAATAGATTAAAGTGGAATATCAAGTGCCAACAGGGTTACTTAGTCCGTTACCAATACCGAAATGGAAATGGGATTATATCATAATGGATTTTGTCATATGGTTACCGATGACACAAGCTAAGTACGATGTCATATGGGTAATAGTAGATAGATTGATGAAGACAACTCACTTCTTACCTATACGTATGGATTATAGCTTGGAGGGATTGATAAAATTATATATTGATGATATTGTCCGATTGCATGGGATTCCATCCTCTATTATATCAGACAAAGATCCATGATTTACGTCATGATTTTAGGGTACTTTCCAGAGAGCTTTGGGTACTAGAGTTCATTTTAGTACTGCTTTTCATCTTCAGATTGATGAATAGTCAGAGAGAGTGATATAGATTTTGGAAGATATGTATCCTCTAGTAGGAAGGTGACTGGGATAGATACTTGCCTTTGATTGAATTTGCTTATAATAATAGTTACTAGTCGAGTATACAGATAGCTCTGTATGAAGGATTTTATGGTAGAAGATGTCGGATGCCTTTACATTAGGACAAGGTTGGTGAACAGAGAGTGATTGGTCCTTAGCTTATACAGGAATACAAGCAAGAGAGATGAGTGGCATTAGGCTCTGGAGACCGTACGGGTGTACTAAAGGGTTGTCCGACCGTACCGGTGCTCGCAGGAAGATTAAGGTGGTATAGGCATACCAAATATAGGTATAGGTGTACCACTACTCGCAGCAAAACAGGGGATCAGGAGTTTTCGTTCAATGCAAGCCTACCGAATGTGGTACAGTCATACGTGACTTAAATTTGACTTTTTCAACAAGTAAGTATAAACTTCTTCTTACTTTTCTTCCATCTTTATCTTTCTTAAACCCTTAGAAACAACAGGGGTAGAGTTCTTAAGTGCCTAGAAGGTGTGAGAGCTAGAAGTTGAAGGTTGTGATCATTAGTAAAAGGACTACGAACATACGGTAGAAGTAGTTTTACTTTAGGTTTATGTTAGGTTTGTGTTAGTTGCAATGTTTGTATCTTTTCTTGCCTTTGGACCCAAGTATAGTCCGGAGGAAGGATGTGGTTTTCTTCTATGAGTGTATGTAGCTTATGTTTTCTTATGAGGAGCTTGCTACATGCATATGAAGCATTAAAATGTCATGAACCATACATGCATAATCATAGCATGCATCAAGAAGTATAATGTCACATCCTCATTTTGTGGCCATATTAAATGTTCATATATTCTTATGATAATTTGATTATGCACGATTGAAAAATTATTAAATGTAAGGATAACATGAAATTAGTAATTTTGATGTGCATTAATTTGATACGATCTTAATGATGATTATGTTATAAATTATGTGATATGTAAATGATATAGGAAAATATATAGGATGTGCTCATTAATGAATGCCATGATCACAATATAAAAATATATACAATAAAATAAATAATAATTAGTGAAACCCATTAAATGTTGATATATTGATGAATACGATGTCAATAATAATTGACATATGTATGTCTGATTAGGGTGATAATTGAGCGTATGTATATTTTAATTATAAAATATAAATATGCATGTATGATTAGAATAATTAAATTTACATATAAGAACTCGAATATGAAATAATACGAATAAGTATTTGAGGAATTAAAAATAAATGATAAGTATATAATGTGTGTATAATTTAATAATTATGTAT
>CANYBF011211221.1:0-14466 GCA_948192965.1 Dalechampia spathulata | reverse complement strand
AAGAAACTAAGGTCGTTTTCAACTCTGGAAAACCTAAGTTTTATTTCCTAGTTTTCAAAGTTAATTCAATTGGATTAATAGAAACAAACTAGGTGGCGACTCCACACTCTACTTTCTCAAAAGGTAAAACCTGAAAAGCCGAAAACGAAACCAAAGCTCACAGATTCCTTGCTCATGGAAACAAGAAAGTGTTATTAGTTAAGAATGATGAACCTTTAGATTATGAAGAACTTCTGAAGGATTTAGAGTGTGACTTATGGTTGAATGCCATGCAGTCTAAACTGAATTCCATGTTTGAAAACCAAGTTTGGATTTTGGTTAATCCACCTAAGAGAATTAAATCCATTAGGTGAAAGTGGGTCTTCAAGGAGAAGACATATATGGATGGTAATGTTGTTACCTATAAATCTTATTTTGTAGTAAAAGGTTATCAATAAAAGCAAGGAATTGACTATGATGAGACCTTTTTCCTATAGCTATGCTCAAATCCTTTAGAATCTTACTTACTATTACTACTCATTTTGATTTTGAGATATGGCAAATGGATGTCAAGATAACTTCACTTAAAGGAAATCTGTTTGAGGAAGTCTATATGATATAGCCTGATGGTTTCATATCCATAGATAGCAATAAAGTTTGTCGACTTCAGATATCCATTTATGGATTGAAAAGCATCTAGGAGCTGAAACATTTGTTTTAATGAAGCAGTTAAAGAGTTTAGCTTCATTTAAAATGTTGATGAACCTTTTGTTTACAAGAAAGCCAGTAGGAGTGCAATTGTTTTCCTAGTATTATATGTAGATGACATACTACTTGATGTTTGTCAATTTGCATGTTTATTTAGTTTTTTCAGTTAGTATTTGATGCTTATTGTGTTATGTTTTTTTCCTTGATTTAGTAGAATTTGATTAGTTTGTTGAGTGTGTAGCGTTAAGGAAGCATTCAACAAGAAATGAAGCATTTTGGGGCTTGAAGAGTCAAGTCATGATCGTGACATTCAAAGTCACGATCATGATAGAAGAGAGCAAGGAGGGACACTTTCAAGCAAGTCACAATCATGACCTTCAAAGTCACAATCGTGACAGAAGCTGTGCCAGAAGAAGAAGTGACCAAGTCAAGTCATGATCATGACATTCAAAGTCACGATCGTGACAGAAGTATATCGAGCCCGAAGTTCACCAAACCAATAATTCATGATCGTGACATGGAAAGTCACAATCATGACTTCTCAATAATGGGCCATTTAAAGCATGATTGCTGTAAAAGATCGAGTGAAGGAAATGGGATCCATGGGGGGAACAAAGATAAAAAGCTTTAAAGGATACTTCATGGGTAAGGAAATCCACAAGATAGGCAAAGATATAAAAAATTTGAAGGTAAGGTTGGAAGATTTGGAATCAAAGCATAAAAGTAAGGAGGCAACTAGGGTTTTGGTATCACTCACCATCTGCACTAGTAGCAGTCCATCCCTTAGGGCAATTTTATATGGTGTTCTCCTTTGTTCTTCATTTCTCTTGTATTTTTACTTTAGCCATGAGTGGCTAATTATTCTTTTGTAGGGTTTGAATTCTGAAATCCCTTGCTGGGATAGTTGATTGTGCTTGTTTAACATTACGATGAGTGTTTAATTCTAAAGTTTGATTTTAGAAATGAAATCTCTGCTTTATGGTTGCAATGAGAGTTGGACTGTAGAATGCTTGTTCATTAAGAGATGTTCAAATCTACAGATTAGCTTTCTAAATGATTGCTTATGCTTTATAATTGCAACAAGAGTTGAATTATGAAATGCTTACTCACTCTAGTTAAGTAGATGTGTATGAGAGATCTACATGTCTCTAATTCCTGTATGATTGCTTAATGGTTTCCTTAATTAGAGGACCACAACAGTGACTAAGTGAATATGAGATTAGTATGAAATTTAGTTGGTTTCAACTCAAGAGAGGGTCATTGATGCTATTGGATATTTTAAGTAGTAATAAGCACATGACTACTATTCTAGCTTGGTGATGATGATTTCAAATCCTATGTTTCTTATTACTGTTTTATCCTCTCACCATTGATCTTGTTTCACTACCTTACACATTGTACTTTTGCAATGGATTACAATCAAACCAGTTAAGTTGCTTCAGCAAATTGGAAATTCGAGTGATGGTGGATAGATAATAAATCCTTGTGGGATCAATATCTTACTACAATTATCTGTATGCTTGGAGTGAAGTAGTAATTAAAAACTACTATCATCATAGTCACAATCAAGTTTTTGGCACCATTACGAGGGATTTATGAGTTTAACGTCACTACAAAGAGAGTAAAGTTTGATTTAAGTGGTTTTTTTGTATTTTTTTCATTTTTGTTTGAGTTTTACAGGTGCATGAGTAAGAGGAAAACAAAGAACTCTCAGTTACCATTGTTAGAAATCTATGAAAATCCAAAAAGGCTTGAAAGAGAGAATCAAAGAGTTACTCGAGAATAAATCGTGCAGGAAAATCTAATCGAAATGGCTGAAGAGTAGAGAACTTTGATGGATATGGTCAGGCCTAGTTTCTATGCTAACCAACAAAGCATAATAAGACCAGCGATTGCAGCCAACAATTTTGAGATCAAACCAGCTCTACTATAAATATTGTAGTCTTCGGTATAGTTTTTCGGTTTACCGAATGAGGACCCTAATGCTCATATTTTGAATTTTCTAGAAATTTATGATACTTTTAGCTATAATGGAGTAATAGAGGATGCTATAAGGTTGAGGTTATTCCCTTCACATTGAGGGATAAGGCAAAGGTTTGGCTGAACTCATTGACCCCTAGGTCAATTACAACTTAGGACCAGCTTGTGCAAGCATTCCTGGCCAAATACTTTCCCTTGGCAAAGACTGTAAAGATCATCAAAGAGATTACCAATTTCTAGCAGATGGACAATAAGTCTCTATATGAGACATGGGAAAGATTCAAGGAGCTATAAAGGAAGTGTCCTCATCATAACTTGCCAAGAGAATTGCTGCTCCAAACATTCTACAATGGGGTCAACATAATAACTAGGGGGACCATGAGGGTCCCTAATGAAGAAGACCATAGAGGTAGCATATGAACTACTGGAAGAAGTGGCAGCCACTAATGCACTATGGGTATCAAACAGGTTAAGAACGGTAATTAAAGAACATAAGGGTGTTTTGTCAGTTGATACTGTTAGTGCTTTGTAGGCTGAAGTTGTAAATTTAACAAAACAAATCAGCAATCGATCAAAGGTGTCCAGTTCATGTGAGCTGTATGGAAAAGTAGGACATGCTATGAATGAGTGTAATGCATGTGAGACCACAGAGTAGGTCAATTTTGTACGCAACATGCCACAATCCATAGGAAGATAAGGTAATAATCCTTACTCCAACACATATAATTCAGGATTGTGAAACCATCCAAATTTTTCTTGGAGTAACAATGCAAGAAATGTGCAAAAGATGCAACAACCAACACCTCTCCAAAATAACTTTGAGTCAAAGATGGAAAAGTTCATGGAGCTGCTGGGAATAAAATTGACGAGCCAAGAGGAGTCACAAAAGAGAATGGAAGCCAAGTTTGATCAAATAACGAAGAAACATTCCTCCTCCATCCATAGCTTAGAAGTACAAGTAGGGCAGCTTGTTCCAACAATTACATAGAGGAACCTTGGAGGACTTCTAAGTAACACAGAGCCAAATGCCAAAGAGCAAGTGAATGCAATCCAACTAAGGAGTGGCAAAGAGCTGGTAAATAAGGGCAAAGAACCTGTTATTGTTGAGAATGAATATAAGAAAGAAGAGAGTAAGTAGAGTAGTTATGAAGCTGGCACTTGGGGAAGTCTCTGTCATGATCGTGATAATGAAAGTCACAATTGCGACTTTAGTGCCAGAAGGAAGAAGAAGGAAAGCAATCAAGGGCCCGGTAAGTATATGCCCTTTATTCCATTTCAATAAAGATTGATGAAACCTAAAGTGGATGAAAAATTTGCTACATTTATGAAAAAACTAAAAACATTAAGAATAAATATGACATTTGCTCAGATAATACAGGATAAGCCAAAATATACTAAATTTTTGAATGAAATCTTAGCACACAAACGCATAATTGATGATACACAGCCAATTTAATTAATTGAGAACTGTAGTTTGATTATTTTAAGTAAAATTCCATCTAAGCTATAGGATCCAAGAAGTTTCACTATTCTATGCAAAGTAAGAAATTTGATTTTTAATACATGTTTATGTGATCTGGGCACAAGTATCAACTTGATGTCATATGCCATTTTTCAGAAGCTTGGTCTTGGAGATGTCAAAACTACTTCCATGGTGATTCAGCTTGCAAATCAATCGATGAAGAAACTGTTTGGTATCATTGAGGATGTTTTGGTAAAGGTAGATAAGTTCATCATTCCAGTAGACTTTGTAGTGCTGGACTACAATGAGGATGTCAACTGCCCTTTGATTTCAGGAAGGCCTTTCCTAAATATAGGGAGCGCCTTAGTTGATGTACATGAAGGGAAACTCATCTTGAGAATTGGTGAAGAGCGAATAGAATTCTGTATGAAGAAAGCAGTGAAACAGCCAATGGAAGGTGAGGTGTGTATAAAGGTAGACATGGTTGATAAATGTGTATCTGCAAGGATGAATGAAGAAGTGCAAAATGTCACAATAGAGGAAGAAATTAGGGTAATAGCTGAAGAAGGTGGTAAATCACCCAAATCAAATATGTTGGTAAGAAATTCTAACCCCACTCCTCCTTCGATTGAAAAACCACCTACGTTAGAACTGAAAATCCTGCCAAAGCATCTCAAGTATGCTTTTTTAGTAAGTAATGAAACATTACCAATTATTATATCTAATAAGCTAACTTTGGTGCAGGAGGACAAGCTGTTCAAAATGGTATGGAAGCACATTTGAGCTTTAGGTTGGCAGCTATTGGATATCATGGGAATTAGCCCTGATATGGTCATGCATAGGATACACTTGGATGAAGGAAGCAATCTTGTTGGTGAGAGGCAAAGGAGACTCAACCCTAATATGCAGGATGTTGTGAAAAAGGAGGTAATTAAGTTGTTGGATGTAGGTATTATCTATCCTATTTCTGATAATGAGTAGGTGAGTCTTTCCCAATGTGTACCTAAGAAGGGTGGCATGACTGTTATAGTGAATGAGAAAAAGGAATTATTGTCAACTAGGATAGTAACTGGGTAGAGAGTATGCATATATTACAGGAAGCTGAATTCTACTTCTAGGAAGGATCACTTTCCTTTACCCTTTGTTGATCAAATGATTGAGAAGATAGCTAGTCATTCTTTCTATTGTTTTCTAGATGGCTATTCAAGCTATAACTAAATTTTCATTTTTCCTTATGACCAAGAGAAAACAACTTTCACATGTCCATATGGTACATTTGCTTATAGGCGTATGCCTTTTGGTTTGTGTAATGCACCTGCCACTTTTTAGAGATGTATGATTGCAATATTTACTGATATGATTGAGAAATTTATGGAAATATTCATGGATGATTTTTCAGTGTTTGGAGACTCTTTTGAGTAATGTTTGCAGAATTTGGAGAAAGTGCTGAAATGTTGAGAGGATACCAATTTGGTGTTTAATTAGGAGAAATGCCATTTCATGGTAGATGAAGGAATTGTGCTGAGCCATAAGATTTCCAAGGAAGGTATTGAGATGGACAGGGCAAAAATAGAGGTAATATCTAACCTACCACCTCCTAAGAATGTGAAAGGTATATGGGGTTTCCTCGGTCATGTGGGATTTTATCGCCACTTCATTAAAAATTTCTCTATTATTGCTAGGCCCTTGACAAGTTTGTTAGTCAAAGATGTGTTATTTTATTTCAATGATGAATGCTTAAATGCTTGTAACACTTTGAAGAATACATTAACCAAGGCTCCGGTTTTGACTTCACCAGATTGGTCCCTACCCTTTGAAATTATGTATGATGCTAGTGACATTGCTTTAGGATGTGTGTTGAGGCAAAGAAAAGATAAGAAATTGCATGCTACTTTTTTTGCTAGCATAACTCTCACAAGACCATAAGTGAACTACACCATAACTGAAAAAGAACTCTTAGTAGTGGTTTTTGCATGTGATAAGTTTAGGGCTTATCTCTTGGGCTCTAAGGTTATTATTTTAACTGATCATGCTATTTTGAGGTATTTGTTTGCTAAGAAAGAGGCAAAGCCAAGGTTAATCAGGTGGGTATTACTGTCATAAGAATTTGACATTGAAATCAAGGATAAGAAAGGAGCTGAGAATGCGGTTATCGATCACATGTCTCACCTTGAGAAGGATAGTGTGGGTGAAAAAGATGAGCCTATAAAGGAATAATTTCTTGAAAAGTTTATGTTCATGGTGTAGAAAAAGGAAACTCCTTGGTATGCAGACATGGCTAACTATTTAGCTTATGGTATAGTGCCTTTCGATGTTTCATATCAGCAGCGGAAGAGATTATTTGTAAATACCAAGTATTATCAATGGGAGGAGCCATTCTTATTTTGCCAATGTGCTGATGGCTTAATAAGGAGATGTGTTCCTAAGGAAGAAATAATACCTATACTAACTCATTGTCATGATTCATCTTATGTAGGGCATTACGGTGCAAATAAGACAACCAATCGGGTACTAGAGTGCGGGTTCTATTAGCCAACTATTTTCAAGGATGCAAAGGATTATGTATTTCATTATGATAAGTGCCAAAGAATTGGGAACATATTTAGGCATGATGAGATACCTCAATCCTCAATTCTAGAAGTGGAAATATTTGACGTTTGGGGATTGGATTTCATGGGACCATTTCCCACATCTATAAGAAACAAATATATACTAGTGGGACTTGATTATATATTAAAGTGGGTTGAAGCAGTTGCGAGTCCTACCAATGATAGCAGAGTGGTTAGTTGATTCATCAAGAAGTTGTTTGCTAGGTTTGGAGTCCCAAGGACACTCATTAGTGATGGAGGAGCGCACTTCTATAATGCTAAATTTGAGGCCCTACTTAAGAGGTACAATGTGAACCATAAAGTATCCACAACATACCATCCACAAACCAGTGGTCAAGTGGAGGTAGTAAACAAAGAACTGAAATGCATCATAGAAAAGTTAGTCAATGGTTCTAGGAAAGATTAGGCAACAAGGCTGGATGACACGTTATAGGCATACAGTACAGCCTTCAAGACCCCTATAAGAATAACCCCCTATCGAATGGTATATGGGAAGGCTTGTCATCTGCCGGTGGAGCTTGAACATAAGACATACTAGGAAATAAAGTATTTGAATCATGATCTGAAGAAGGCAGGGGAGAAAAGATTGCTACAACTGAATGAACTAGAGGAATTAAGGCACCTGGCATACAAAAATGCTAAGCTATACAAGGAGAGGACCAAACAATGGCATGATGCTTATATCAAGGTGAAATCATTCAATATTGGTGATAACATGCTGTTGTTTAATTCTAGGTTAAGGTTGTTTCCTAGAAAGCTCAAATCAAGGTGGAGCAGCCCTTTCAAAGTGTCCTAAGTTTTTGATAGTGGAGCCTTGGAATTAAAGAATGTTAAAGAAGAGACCTTCAAGGGCAATGGGCAGTGATGTAAAATCTACCTAGGAGGTTTAAGTCATAAACCTAAAGAGGTAACACCCTTGGAATGAAACGAAAGGCAGGTAAGGTCCAACTGATGACCTTAAACTTAGCATGTAAGCATGTTTTCATCTGTGTTTTCAAGTTTATGATGATGTTTGAGTTGATTTTTAAGTGTTTGTGACATGTTGAATTCATGATTTCATATTATAAAATGATGTTTTTAAGTTTAGCTTTATGTGTTTTGATCACTAGAAAAAGAAAAGCAAAGAAAAATGCAAAAAAAAAGGGTGAATAAGGGAAGTTACAATCGTTACATTGAAAGTCACGATCGTGATAGAAGGTTGAGTATGTGACGAATCAAGGAATTTGAAGTTTAAGGTAAGTCATGATTGTGATATTACAAGTCACGATCGTGATAGAAAGTTTGGCCAATAGAGCAAGGCAAGCAAAATGTTTCTAAGGTATGTCACGATCGTGATAACAACTTCTCAAACTCGAATTTCCAGAAATTTTCCAATTATAAAAGAGAGATTTTTCCTTCCAAACATAACTCCTCACTTGCCCAAGAATCCCAAACACTCTCCCTTCTCCCCAAACTTGGTTTCCTTCAAGTTTTTAGCAATTTAGCACTTTGATTTTTCAATCTTTCTGTATTTTTCTTCTCCCAATCATCATCAAATCACAAGTAAGTCATCTCTTTTCTCTCTTTAGTTCTTGAATGCTAGATTTTGCAATTTTAGGTTTAGATTGGGGGGAATTGATTTTGCTATGTTAAGATAGATTCTAAGATTACTTGTTATATGTTTTTGATAGTTTAGATTATGCTTTTAAATTAATTCCTTTGATTTTAGTGTTTTGAGGGGAAGCATGCAAACAGGGGAAAATGAAAATTGAAAGTCACGATATTGACTCTCAAAGTCACGATCGTGATCGAGCCGAAATGCCTTGAAATTTGAAATTATGCTCCTTCTTTAGATTGGGATTGCTTTTGATTCAATTATAGAAAGTCCAGGAGGGTCAAACATGTTGCTAGATGCCTACAAGATAGGGGTAAGGCATTGAAATCATCACACTCCCCACTGGACGTTGTAAAACAATATGGGGCTCCATTTCCCATCTGATCACCAGAGGAGGGCAAGAAGTACAAGCAACTCAGTAAGAAACCTCTAATCCTACCAAGATATTTTAACTGGCATTTACTAAAGCAACTGGAGGCTCTTGTCCCCTTGAAAGCATTTGTTTCCAAGTTGGGCTGGGGCAATTTTATTATTGATGAACATCCTATTGGCAAAGAACTCACTTACGAGTTCTATACCATATATGAGCTAGTTAACAATTGGCTAGGTAGAATTCAGTTTAGGCTTATGGGGAAAACCATGGAAATGACTTATCAAATGATTGAGGATGTATTAGATCTCCCTCAATTAGGATTAACCTCTTCCCATGCCGATTTCAGACTCAAGGCCTACTAGGCTAAAATTACAGGAGGCCAACTACCTTACAATGCTCAGAATGCTCCTAACCTCCTTATCAAGGATCCTATCCTTATTTTGTTACATAAATATTTGGTTGTCTCAGTCTTTGCTAAGACAGAGGATAACAAAGTGTCCTAATAGGAACTCTTCCCCATGCGATGCATGCTTAATGATCATCCTTATTACGCCGCCTTTCACCTAATGAAAGGGTTCCAATGGATGGCAACTATTTTCATGTTGAGATGTTATCATTGCTATTACTGACTATTTTGATGTTGAGATGTCAAACCTAACAATGTTGCCATCTGAGAGGTTTTTTGCTAAGTATTTGTAGGATACAGGCCTCACTTACAAGTGAGGTGCTTAATTAAAGGCTTCTGGCGACCGGGATGGCATCAAATAAATATAACTCGATGTGGATACCACTGATGAGAATGAGGAAGATGAGGAAGGTACTGCTCAGGTAGGAGAGCAGATACATGCTAAAGAGGAAGACACTGCTCATGAGGGAGACCAAACACAAGTCCTAGTGGAGCAGAGGCAACACGGGGAACAAGAGAAACATTGCTAATAGCAAGCAGCATGAGCACTTGGATATAGCTTTATTGAGGCACTACTTTTGAGGATTGAGCAGGGCAATGCTGACAATGCCGCTTGCCTCACCTGAGTGGAGGACACAGTCATTGAGATACGCAGAGAGCAGCATTATCAAAGGAGAAAGATTCATAAATGTTTTGAGCTCTCTGGCCTTCAAGTGCCCTCCCCAACTCCTACTCCACCTGGCTCGCCTGCCCACCAGGCGACTGAAATTTCACTTCATCCCTTACAATTTATATGTTTTAATTTTTGTATTTTGATTATTTACATTGTGTTTGTATCTTTGCTGTATGATCACATTGAGGACAATGTGTCCTCTAAGTGTGGGGATGTTTGCATTTACTTTGTTTTATTTATTTTATGTTACATGTTTTGTTTTGCTATGATTGGCTGCTTGTTTTCCATTATTGAATGTTTTGGTTACATTTTATCATGAGTGAATGTGTATGTTCTGTGAAATTGGAATTACATGTATATGGCATGCGTATTTGGAACTTGGACATAGCTAACTTGTATTCACACTGATTTAGGAAATCTTATCATAAACTTAGTAAATTAGTAGGAATTGTTAAGGTATAAATGTTTAACCTAAATAATAAGCTTAATCCTTCTATAATTGCACTACCAAATAGAACATAACTAGTTAGGAAATGTTGGGATATATGATGTGAGTGATTCAAAATTTCAAACAATGAGGAGTTGAATAAGGGAAGAAAAATAGAAAATAAAAATAATAAGCTAAAAAGAGTACAAGCTAACTGCTCCACTGTCTTAGGGGTGCTCAATACTGGCCCCAATGATACGAGCAATGCTTGTAGCCATTCGAGCAAAGGTAGAATATTAAGTAATCAGGGATCGTCGAAAAAAGTATGAGATACTTGAGCTGAAAGACCTACTTCTCGAACAAGAGCTAAGTCAAAAACAAAAGAAAACAAAAAGAAAAGAATATAAACCTTATGATCCTCGAATCAAATCAAGCTTAAAAGGAAATTGAAGTACTCATACTTCATATCTAAGCAGAGGATGATGAGTTGTATTTTATTTGATAGTGCAATTGTATGAATGATTAAACTTGATTATCTAAGCTAAACCCTTCTAGCTTTTCAGTAGCTAATGATTTGCTAATTTTAGGAGAAGATCACTTAAAAAAGGAGTGATTTCAAGTAAGGGATGCCCAAACTAAAAAATGCAAATTGCCATATCATAAGTGTATTCCAATTTCTTTGTTTTAAGTTTTTATTTTGTGTGTTACCTTTACTTGAGGACAAGCAAGGATTTAAGTATGGGGATGTTGATGTATGTCAATTTGTATGTTTTTTTAGTTAGTATTTGATGTTTATTGTGTTATTTTTTTTCCTTGATTTAATAGAACTTGATTAGTTTTTTTAGTGTGTAGCATCAGGGAAGCATTCAAGAAGAAATGATGCATTTTTGGGCTTGAAGAGTCAAGTCACGACCATGACAGAAGAGAGCAAGGAGGGACACTTTCAAGCAAGTCACAATCATGACCTTCAAAGTCACGATTGTGACAGAAGTTGTGCTAGAAGAAGAAGTGACCAAGTCAAGTCATGATCATGACATTGAAACTCACGATCGTGACAGAAGTATATTGAACCCAAAGTTCACCAAACCAGCAAGTCACGATTGTGACATGCAAAGTCATGATCATGACATCTCAATAATGGGCCATTTAAAGCATGATTGGTGTAAAAGATTGAGTGAAGGAAATGGTATCCATAGGGGGAATAAAGATAAAAAGCTTTAAAGGAGACCTCATGAGCAATGAAATCCACAAGATAGGCAAAGATATAAAAAAATTTGAAGATAAGGTTGGAAGATCTGGACTCAAAGCATAAAAGGAAGGAGGTAACTAGGGTTTTGGTATCAATTACCATCTGCACCAGTAGTAGTCCATATCTAAGGGCAATTTTTTATAGTATTCTCCTTTGTTCTTCATTTCTCTTGTATTTTTCCCTTAGCCATAAGTGGTTAAGTATTCTTTTATAGGTTTGAATTCTGAAATCCCTTGCTGGGATAGTTATTTGTGCTTGTTTAATTCTAAAGTTTGATTTTAGAAATGAAATCTTTACTTTATGGTTGCAAAGAGAGTTAGACTGTAGAATGCTTGTTCATTGAGAGATGTTCAAATTTAAATATTAGCTTTCTAAATGATTGCTTATGCTTTGTAATTGCAATGAGAGTTGAATTATGAAATGCTTACTCACTCTGGTTAGGTAGATATGTACGAGAGATCTACATGTCTCTAATTCCTGTATGATTGCTTAATGGTTTCCCTAATTAGAGGACTATAATAGTGACTAAGTGAATCTGAGATTAGTACAAAATTTAGTTGGTTCCACCTTGAGAGAGGGTCATCGATGCTATTGGATATTTTGGGTAGTAATAAGCACATAACTACTATTCTAGCTTGGTGATGATGATTTCAAATCCTATGTTTCTTATCACTATTTTATCCTCTCACCATTGATCTTGTTTCACTTCCTTATACATTGTACTTTTGCAATTGATTACAATCAAACCAGTTGAGTTGCTTGAGCAAATTGGAAATCCGAGTAGTGGTGGATAGATAATAAATCCTCGTGAGATTGATATCTTACTACAATTATCTGTATGCTTGCAGTGAAGTAGTAATTAAAAACTATTGTCATCACAGTCACGATCACTACTCATAGGAAATGATATATCTTTTCTACAGAGTATAAAAGTTTGGTTATCTAAAAAAATTTTCATGAAAGACTTAAGAGAAGATGCTTATATTTTAAGCATAAGGATTTATAGTAGTAATCTTTGATTCAAGAATCTTATACCAAAGTAGAATGCCTAAAAGTGAATATGTTTCAAAAGGGCATTTAGAAATAAAGATTATGACACATGTAACATCAAGTTGAAGACATGATCTAATATGCTTAATGATATATTAAGTTGATATTAATTCATACTCAAACTTAAGCAAGATAATGGATGATCAAAAAAGTTTATTGCAATGACATCTGAAATGGAAGGGTTATAGTCAAACTAATGATCTCTTGACACTTGGGTAGTCATGATGTATTACTAGACACAAATCTTGACTTACATATGATATTATTAAATGAGACTTAATAATATTACAATATGTTGCCAACATGTCAACAACCTAAAAGGTCATACATAAAAGTTAAGGGATTAGTAATAGAGAAAGAAAGATGAATCAATATGGGCATCATATGTAAACATTGACTTAGGCCTATAGGAGGTTGTTGCTTTGACTAGCATTCTTAAGCGAGAGCACCTATCAAAGTTACTAGTAGACTACCAAACCTTCATATAAATGCAATTGTTAGGATCTGTCAAATTATCAAGTTACAGTATTAGACCTATATGGTGGAACATGCTCATGTATAATGATTAAAAAATCTTATACCTTTAGGAGTTCACTAATTATTCTACAAAGGATGTGTAATTAATTTTATTTTTAAATATAACTTTCCCATGTTCATAACATGTATGGGATAATCAACATTACTGCCTCTAAATTATTGATATATGTATAATTATTGCATACCTAATACAAAACCTATTTGAGTATGTTAAGTCATGTATCTTAGAACTATAAATATATCATTTATTGATGACTAACCAATCCCTTCTTAACCTAATGATGCTAACCTATGTTTATCAAACGATAAATGCTAAGTATAAAACTTAATGATGTCTAATAACAAATACATTGTAAATATAAACCAATTCATATGCTATAATAAATATAACTTATTAATAAGATAGATAATGAACAATTATAAGAATATATCACTCATAAAATATTGCAGCTAATAAAAACATATAATCATTGGTAAAATATCATCTCATATAATTTCTCTATTAATAACTATTCAACTCATTCATTGTTATCATGAATTAATGACATTTTCATTCTATATATTAATATTATAACAATGATATGTTTGATGTTAATGAATGCAAATATGTATTTCATTCCTCTGTTCTTTATCATTTCATCATTTATCTGTCTCTGATAACATACTATTTGTATTAGATAGGGATCAAATCATACATATCAAAATATCTAGTGAGGGATCAATATCACTATCGACCAATATAATAGCTTCTAGCAAGGGGTCAATATCACAACTTACTAATCTTTTAGAGGAAAGGGTCAATAGCACAACCAGCCTTAAATCATAATCATTTATCTCTTTCTTTCATTGTATAATTAGCAATGCTTCTCTTATTTTACCATAATATGATGGTGATGATGTGTGATGCATGACTTTATCATTTATTCATTTGCATAATATCATCTCACTTTTACATTAATAACATTTCTAATATAAATATATCATATATCTGAAATAAATAAATACTGCTTAAGATAATTAAGATATTTCATGATAATTTGCTTGTGTGAAACAAGCCTATCATTTTACTTGTAAATCTATAATATATGAATACAAAAATTTTGATTTGTAATTCTTCTCTTCCTCTTACTAATTAGTTTATAATCACATCTATTAAGTTAATAAGTAATGCATATAAATAGTTAATATGTATAACCATTATAATCCTTTCAATATAAATTTATAATTCACCTTCAATTATGCACTTATAATGAATAATAAAAATTCATACATAATATATGTTACACCCCAGCCCATACCTGGAGTAACATGCTCCCGTAGCATACGTAACGACCTCCTTTAAAGAAAGCCGCTACGTATCCTACAAGGGATACGTCACTTGAACCGAGTATTAAAATTTGTATGGGTACACGATCCTAC
>CANYBF011210982.1:0-19383 GCA_948192965.1 Dalechampia spathulata | reverse complement strand
CATGCATTGCATACGATGTGCACGTGTTAGTATGATTGTGCTTATGCTTGCAGTGCATTGTCCTTATGTGTTGCTTATGGTATTGTTCTATGCTTCTGATGCTTGATAATTGATGTATGCTATATGTGTTTTAGCACCACTGAGATTTATACTCAGCGTTTGTCATTTGATGAACGTAGGTTCCGATTATGCACATAGGCCTCTGTGTCTTCCTCTGTGTATTTTAGTGCACAGAACGCCTCAGAAATGGTGGGGCCCACCATGGCACCTGGCGGGACCCGCCACCTATTCTGAGTGTTCTGTACATACAGAACACACTTCATTGTTGCCTACGTAAGGCAAAACACTTGAAAAGCAAAGTATTGCATTTTTTGCCATGGGTACTATTTACCATGAATAGTGCATAGGTGGGGCCACTAGGTAAAAGCGGGGCCCGCAACCCCTAATAACCTATTTTGTGTATTCTGTACTTACAGAATACATTTTCCAGTTGCCTTACGCAAGGCACAGCACTTGACATCGCAAATGTCATCTTCTGGGCCCACTACACTGTGGGGCCCATCCAGACAATAACGGGGCCCGCTGCCCCTGATTAACTTATTCTGTGTATTCTATACTTACATAATATATTTTCCAGTTGTCTTACGCAAGGCACAGCGCTTGGCACCGTAAATGCCATCTCCTGGGCCTACTACGCTGTAGGGCCCACCTAGGGTATTAGCGGGGCCCACTACCCCTATTAGCCTATTCTGTGTATTTTGCACTTACAGAATACATTTCATGCCTGTCTACGCATGATAGGATGCACAAAATGCAAAATATTGCATTTCGAACCTAGGTTACTATTCATTATGAATAGTACACAGGCGGGGCCCGCTTTCCCCATCAGCCTATTCTGTGTATTCTGTACTTACAGAATACATTTTACTGTTGCCTTAAGCAAGGCACATCCCGTGGCATCCCGAATGCCACATTTCTTGGCCCACTACGCTGTGGGGCCCACTTCCCACTATAGTTCACTTTGATGCATTCTGTATGCACAAAATACATCCTACCTGCTGCCTTACTTGAGGCAAAGCGCTTGGCACGCTGTTTGCCACATTCTAGGCCCTTTTATACTGTAGGGCCCGTCAGAGCACTATTCATCAGGAATAATGCACAGATGGGCCCACCACATGACTTGGCCTATTTCGAGTGTTCTATGCATACAGAACACATTTTTACTAATACATACGCGAGGTACGACCTTCTGGCACACCGAATGCCATTTTGGGCCGAAATAGGGTCGCAAGCCCTAAAATGGGCCCATTAGTCGAAACTCGATGTTCGAGGCTGAATTTTAGAAAACTTATAACTGTAAAGTTTCTCGGAATGTCGATTGCACTTCGGTTGACATATGGTACACATCCGGTTTTGCCCGTACAAGCCGACGCGCATAGGGTAAAAATGCAATGTGCGGTGCACATTGCCCTATGTGCACCGCACGTTGCATAGCAAAGACGTTTGGTCAGGAGCTTTCTCGGGACCAAATTTGGAAAAACTTTGTTCTATAAAGTTGTTCCTTATGTCAAATAATGCTTATACGCTTCAGGGTGCATCCCAAAAATAACCACAGTAGGCCCCACGCGATGGGTCGAAAGGTGATGTGCGCAGCACATTGACAATGTGTGGTGCACATTGCCTTTAGAAATTTTCAAATCCGGGCAAAAATTACAAAATTACCACGCTAAAAAATTGCTATATAAATATAGAGCTTGGGGTCTGTATTTTGGATCCTGAAATTGCTCTAGAAGCAAGGCAAAACTTTGCCAAAATACTCTCTCAATTAATTAAACACTTAATTAATTAAATCCTTAGGTTTTAGGGACTTAATTGGCTCAGTTAGGCTCCCTAAGCATGGAAGGAAGCAAGATCAAGAAAAAAAATTTGGTCGGAATAAGGTAAATTCCCCTTTTTTCTTCAATTTTCTTGTTTCTGTTATTATTCTGCGAGGGATCTGCTGCGCATATCACCTCATGTACGCCACACACAGCCTATGTGTAGCGCACATGGGGTCATATGCAATGCACGTCACCCCAAAATTTTCCAGAAAATGCTATTTTTCTCCCGTTTTCACTTAGTTTTTCGCCCGATCTGGCTATTTCAGTGATGTTTAAGGCCTTCTCATGCCTTACATGTCCTGGATCTGCTAAATACTTGCTGGATCTAAAATAATTTTAACTTTAAAATTATTTTTCTTGATTTGGATGCAAATCCACGAAGCAAAACCCATTTTCAGGTCTGATCTACCTAGATCGGGGTTGGATCTAGGGTTTCTGCTGAAAAATTTTAAGTCTTTCCTCCGTTTTCTCTACCATGTGTGCCACACATATGCCCATGTGTGCCACACACAGCCTATGTGTGGCGCACATTGGCCTATGTGCAGCGCACATTGGTCTCGATTTTCACAGAAAAACCCGGTTTTCACCCAAACCGCTTTTAGATTTGATAAATCCAGCAACTCCAGTGGCTTTTCCATGCAATTAGGGTTCTGGATCTGTCAAATATTATCCAGATCTACTTGATTTTAGCTTTAAAATCATTTAATTCAATTAATTACTTAATTAATTGTTTGGTTTGCTAAACCGGAGGCCGATTCATGCTCAAAATGAGGTACTGTCTTCATTAAAGTTGCTGGATTTTGTCTATAGTTTATTTTTGTACTGACAGATTTAATTTTCTTGCAGATTGATCTTGGTATACGTACATTCTCCCTACTGAAGATGTTCCATGCAACATTTTCCATCAACTTGAGCAAACAATGGATCAAATTGACTAGCTGCTATGATATTCATGTTATGGTTTGCAACCATCAACATCAAAGTTACTACTAAAAAAATTGCTTAGCACTCTGATTTCTACTCTAGCAAGTCCAGTTACAATTCTGGATCAAACAACTCGTATAGCAATATGTATAAATTAGAATTGTACAACAGGCCCTATTTACACACTTCCAAGAGCTACAATGGTTCTATGATTTACCGAATTAAAAGCGAATAGCAAAATACCATTGAAATTAAATCCATTTTGATCTCACATGATTCTTAATGAATTATTTCTGTTGCTTTCGATTAAGAATGAAAGTTACCTAGCATTGCATCATTGACAACAACACAAAAATAAAAGAAAGAACTTTTATTGATAAAACTAAAATGATTAACAAGAGATGGATCTTTTATAATGGGAACAAACCTTCGAGTTATAGAAATGAAAAATAAATATTAAAATAAATAAATAAATCCTCAAATAATAATTTTATCCTCTATTCACTTTTCTAATTTGAAAAAAAAATACAAAATTTGAATTTTGAAATCTAGGCTAACAGTCTTTTAAAAATGTCATTTTAACCATATTTTTACTTTTTCATTATTTTTACCTATAAATTACAAAAACAAGACTAATTCAACTATTGTAGCCAAATTTTATACATAAAATAGGCAATTTTTAGTATGAAAAACATGCAATTTGATGTTTGATCACACATGCACCATGTTCCTATAGTAATTAATAGCTTATATGGTAGAATATAACATGACCTGAATAAAATTGGATAGATTTGTTATATGATTAAAAGTTTAGTATAAAATTTATAACATTTTAAAAATCAAAAGTTAAAAAATATTTTATCAAATTGTAAATTTTTTTACTTTGTTTAAAATTATAATTTCTTTAACTATTCTTTGATCAAATTTACATAGTTCATAAATAAGATCAAAACAATTATATAGTTTTTAAACCAAAATAATTTATCGTTATAATTTATAATTGCACTTTTATAAGTTTCTTGTACCTAATTTCATAAATAATGTTTAATTAAAATTATAAAAATAATTCAAACTAATTCCAAGATTTAAAATTAAAAATCATGATTTCAAAATAATAAAAAATTGTTTTATTCAAATTTATAAAATTAGGATAAAAAATAAATTAAAATTTATTTTGATTTACTTCATATTCAATTTTAATTTATTTATTATAAAAAATTAAATATATTTAACATGTTGGTATTGACTAATATATTGAAACTTCATAAATTATAGCAACGAATATTTAAAGTAATTATAAATTGTAGCAAAGTAGAAAATTTTAATTTTTGATTTAAAATATTTTTTGAATTTTGATTTTAAAAATGTTATAAATATGACTCGAGTTAGACAATAATACTAGGAATATGCAAGAATGAAGCACTAGAACTTATATAAGTATGAACCAACACATTGAGACATAAAATACAATGGATTAAACCCATGATTGGGGTTGAAAATTCATGAATCAAGGAATCATGATATAAAAAAATAATAAAGTTCTATAGCTAAAAAGGACTAAAGCATGTGAAATGAAGTAAAAGATATGTATCAAATGCAAAACATAAAAATATAAGATATTTGAATGAAATTATTTTTGCATAAAGACAAAAATCAATGTGTTATGTATGAAAAACAATTCAAAGTAAGGGAAAACATAGGTTCAAAACCTAATTAACAAACTCCCCAAAACATAGAGTTATGCTTATCAGCAAGCAAAGGAAAGAGAAATATATAAACTACAAACAAGAGTATCCTAAGATTATCACAATTTAATATCATAAGTTCAGGGCAAACAACAGCATTGCCCCAAATGGCAAACTAGAAATCCCAAGGATTTCAAAGCATTTTATTGCATTAAAACTCTCTGTTCTTTGACCATCCGATACAAAACTAACCTCCATCACATAGAAGTAAGGATTTTTAATTCCTCTTGATTATCCTAGTTGATCGAAATAAAAATTTCTAGATAAACCAAACATTCAAAATGGAGAAAATACTTGTGAATAAGTAAATAGAAGGAAATAAATAACTTTAAGGGCATTTTAGTTATTTTATGTTTTAGAATTAGGATTTATGATCTTTCTAAACAAACATTAATTAATGGAACCTATCTTGAAGCACCCAAATCAGAAACTTTTTAAGTGAAATTATCATCCAACAATATGTTTGTAGATTTGATATCTCTATGAATGATGGGAACATTAGCTGCAGAATGCAGATATGATAATACTCCTGCTGTTTCTGCAGCTATTCTTAAACGAATTTCCAATCTAAAGCTAAAACCTTCCCCTTGTTGTGAATGTGCTTGAAAATGGTTGCATTAGTCACAATTTCATAACACAAGCAATAGAACTTATATCTTTAAAGAACACCCTGAAGCCTTACCACATTCCTGTGGTTGATCTGTGATAGTACAATAACTTCATTGACGAATTGCTCAGTTTGGCCTTGATCAACGATTTTGGATTTCTTAATTGCAACAATTTTTTCTGTTTATAAAGTTCCTTTATAAACAGTACTAGATCCCCTAGTTCTAAGAATTCTGTTGTCATAATAGGAGTTGGTGGCCTTGTCCAGCTCTTCAACTGTAAAGATTTTAGTTGTCTGATCAGTAGTGGATCCTTCCATTCTTTAAAGTCGTTGTTGCAATATTAATCCTCCATTTCGCTGAAAGAACTTTTCTATAAGTTTGATGAGCTTCCATTTCTTATATCCCCAGAACAACCATGTACTACAAACCAGCAAAGGTGTCAGTCCAATAGCAACCCCTGCATCAGCAAGACGGTAGAAAGTTTCAACAACATTTTACATTTCATTCTATTTCATGTATTAGAAAAAAAAACACTTCATGTTAACAGATTTATAGATTGATTAATTTAAATCTGATAATGTAATTCCTTGCCAACTTAATTACAATTTATGAAAGATATTTCAAACTAAAACTAGTCTTCAGGCTTTCGTAACAGGCAAAGAGAAAGATCAATCAGTGAGAGATATTCCAGACCATAACTGGTAAACTCAAATTGATGGCTTCTATGCTGTACTGGGCCAGTGTAGCAATGTAGTAGATTTTTTTGTAAACTTCCAACTTTCCTGTTAAAGAAGAAATGAAGGGAAAACTTACCAATGATCACCTGAATCACTAGTGATGGATCACGGATGCAACTGTCTCCATTTTTCCTTCCATCTCCATGATGTCCCATGGGACAGGAACATGTAAAATTTCCTACCAACTGGGATATTGAACATGTAAAGCATAGCTGCAGGGACTAAACTCTGCAATTGAAGTATTGTCTTCATATTTACCAACTGGATATTGAAGTAATTTACTCCTTTGGCAAGTGATGTCTGGCAACCATTTATTAATGAACATGTATTATTTGGCACATATTCTAAGTTGTTCTATGATCGGGCATCAAATCCGTCAAATTAATTTTTACTTACAATGTAGAAAAATTAGAGAATTTTGCAGTATGTGGAAGAAGGGTTTATTGCATAGGGATGAGAAAATCTTCTCATCCTTTGCGGGAAAAATATTTCAAAAGAATTTTATGGTCAGAAAGATAAAAGAAATAATAAAAATTGATTTTGGAAAATATTCATTAATCATTCTAAGATGACTCACTAAGTTGATTATAGCTGTTGAAGCAGCTTCTCACAACCAATTCCTTCGTAATATTAAAGTGATAAAAAAACAACTATACTTCTAACTGTCGAATAGAAATGGTGGACTAAGACTCTTATTAATCTTTCAACAATCGCCTAAAAGGCTAGAGGAACTCAACTCAAGCTAACAACCGAAACACTCATAAACTAAATCGCGATAATGTTCTATGAATTTTACTCTTCTTGTGCTCATAATCTCTAGCCATAAGCACCTAATGTTCTACCTTCTGATAAAATCCAGCTAAAATTGCTCGTTTACCTATCTTTTTCACTTTTTACCTAAAATACCTATAAAACACATAAATATGACTAAGTTAACTATTCTAGCTTGTTTTTATGCACAAAATACACCAATTAAACTATTAAAATCATGAAAATTGATATTCGAACATATACCCCACAATTGCCCAATGCGTGCCTTCAAGCATTCCATATCTTTCCTCAATCAAAACTCCAAAAACCATTCCAAACATTGCACAAAAAGTCAAGAGAAACAACAGCCAATCTTAGCATCCAAACGTAACTAACTTATCAAAAATACTTAGCAATTTAGAAATCATTCAACAGAGTTCATGAATCTCAACGTAGCAAGAATTTGCTCAGCCAATTAATCAATTGTGTCCAAATAAAATAATTTAATAAGCAAGCAGATGATAAAACAATTCAAATCTTACCAACTATCAAATGTCTTTTTAAACACAATCAAGAAGAATCAGTTTTATGTTTAATTTTATTTTATTATCGATTTGATTTAAATGATTAATAGAATGGAATTTTGAATTTAATTAATCATATTGGTAGTTTAATAGTTAGAATTAATTAGCTTGGAATAGTAATTAAATCACTTTAATATTGCAATTGTAACAATAATTGAAATAATTTAATTTTGATAGTTTTGAATATGTGAACCTGTTAATACATGCATTCCTATTTCCTGATTTTTAATTATAACTGTTTTTCTTTTGATTTGAATCTTGGGTTCTTGATTGTTTAATTTCAAAAATATCGATTTCCTAAACAGGTAATTACAAGTTGATTTTAATGTTTGATTCCATCACATATTAAATTAGTCCCTTGGGTACCATAACTCGAAATCTAATTCCACTTTATTACTTGATATGACCTGTGCACTTGTGGTTCGCATGAATATTATATTTTTCACATGTCATAATCATCTTTCTAATTTGTAGTTGGTTGATAAGTTAAAAAAGTTTGTATGATTAACGCGTATTTAAATTATCTTATAGAATGAAACAAACTAAGTTTTTTTTTGTTTGTTAAATCATATTCGTTCATTTCTTAATACAATTGTTAAATTAAATTATAGAAATATTTTCTATGGTTGTTTAACAATTAAAGCTAATCATATAGGGTTTTTTTGTGTGACTAATTTCCACTTAAAAAATGATTGGTTGTAAAGACATCTTTTATCAATCATAATCAATTTAATGAAATAGTTAGGAACCGATTCTAGTTGTTAAAAAGTGTTTTTACTTAAACTAGTCAATAAAAATTCTATGATTAACTGCAACTATTAAACAACATTAGAAGACACTTTTGTAATTTAATTTAACAATTACATTTAAAAAATAGATTTTAACCAACAAAAAAGATGTTTGATTTGTTTAAGCTACATTATTTCATTCTAGAAAGATAATTTGGATGCGTATTAAGCATACAAATGTTTTAACTTGTCACCAAACCACAATAAGAAATAAAAATAGTTAAGTATATTAATGGATCAATTTTGACAACCTAGTTCACTAGTTGGTTGCTGCACTACGATTTCTTGAGTTACATGAGCAGACATAAATAAAAATGTTTGCTCATAAAGGAAAGTACATATATATATATATATATATATATATAAAGTAAGGGATTATTTTGACTGAGTGTCATTTATTTCCCACATCTTTTGTAACTTGTTCATTAATAGTAATAAATTGATTTAATGATAATCTAATTTTTTATTTTACATTTTCTTAATTTATCATCTTTCTAATTATTTGTGTTCTTTTATTATTAAATATTAAGATGTTTATAATTACTATAATGCAAAAATAAATTAAAAAATGAATTTATAATTGATTATCTAAAATAGTTTTCTGCCTTTTTTATATTTATATTTATTATAAAATTTCTCATTTTAATCTAATTTATCTAATTTTTTTTAATTATTGTATGCATTTTTAAACACACTTAGTATATGCAGAGTTAAAGAAATAATAAAATCATCATTTAAAAACTTGAATGTTTATTTGAATACATTCATGAATTTTTAAACTTGATTAGATATATTTAATTTATAATTAAGTTTTTTGGTGAACCAAATTCAAATTTAAGTAATTATTCCAATATATTCTTTTATTGCCTACTAGTGTAAAAATACCATATTATTTATTAAACAAGTATTGTTCACAGATAATTAATTAATTAAATTTATCTAATTTTATTTGAATTTTTAAATTTTATCGTGTAAAGCATGCTATAAATCTAACTTGTAAATATTGGCAATTTGTTTCACCAAGTTTCCTTAAATTGTTAAATAAGCTAGAATTTACTTTTATTTCCTTTCCTCGATCACTTGTCACCAAAAGTTCTAGAGTTAGAAATGGAAACAAGAAAAGCAAGAAAAGAAAACATCATTTGTCTATGAAAATAATGAAAGTAAATTACAAATTAAATCAAATAGAATTTGCATGGATTTCTTTATGTCAGACATATAGTGAAGGTAAATTAAGTAGTAAATCTAACATAATCCACCTCCATATGGTTATAAAATAAATGTCATTCATCAATTTCACTTTGCCACTAACTATAAATACCCTATAATACAATGTTATTATAGCGTGATTCTTAGCAAAATGAAAAGCATGGAGCTGTCAAAAATTTATGCCCTTGTGTTTCTCTTCATCTCTCTAGTTGTTGGTGGCAATGGTGACACTTCTGCCCTAAGTCTTGGGATTATTGGATTTTGATATGATTGAGTTCAAATTAGATGTTGAATCATTTTCAATTAATTTTTCATGATATTGGAATCTTCTAATTTTTTGATTCTAATTATCATTATATTGATTTTTGCCTAAAAATCAATTAATTTTACCTTATTCTTTAATTAAATACTATTTAATTTTATTATTTGTCACTTGATATATCTCAATTGAATGTGGATATTGACTTATTTTCAAGTGATGTTTGATGATCTTGTGATCTTCTAATTTGGATTTATGATCGATTTTTACCAAAAAGTCAAATTTTCAATTAATTTTCACATGATTTTCAAATTAAATGCCATTTTATTTATTTTCATGCTATAGATGATTAAGTATGAATTGAGCCTAATTGACTTGCTAAGTATGATTTTAAGAGCTCACAATCATTCTTCTTACATTTTCATGATCTAATTCATGTTGGCTCATATCATTGAATTAGTTAATCATGTCCCACATCTCTTTTTATTGCCTAACATTGATTACTTGTTTACATTTTTCATTCATGCTTTTTGGCTTATACTATTTTAAGTTAATTTTTTCATGAGTGAGGGAGATGTTCTTTAATGTCTTAAATTTTTATATCATTGAAAATCCTTTGTAATATAATAAGCCTTTATTTTATTCCTCGTAGCATGTATGTTTAACTTTATTCATTATGTATTCTCCTGATCTCCTTCTTTCCCTTTCTGCGGGCCATTATTCCTTTTTACTACTATGCTTTATATGTTATTATGCTATATCTACCATGATTATTGCCATGCTATGTTGTGTGCTTTATTCATTCCTATGAATGTCCATTTGCCTGCTTAGGTTAATTAACCTGTTGAGATGGTAAACTCAAGCTTGAAACTTTTAAGAATAAATCTTCATCACTCGAACCCATCTCTGAAGGGTTTAACTTAGTACTTATGCTATAGGTTGGTTGAACTAAATTTTGGAACCATCTGATGGCAATACCATCTTGTGACCACTAGTGGGTTTGTATCATTCCTCGAGGGAGCCCCTAAAGAAGACTGCATTTTCACTCTAAATGGGCCCTTAATACCGTCTGTTGCAAGCCTTACTCTGGATCACGATAAAAACCCCATCCACATCATGTTGTCTGATACTTGCAGGTTGTTACATCCACATTATTAGAATCTTTACAAGTTTGTATTTTATGCATGAGAATGAATGATGCATGAAAAGTATGATTGGGCTATGATTAGTATATGATTTGATATGCTATATATATGCTTATGAGTATGATATGAATGAATGGAATTTCATAAGATATAGAATTCAAAATGAAAAGAGGTAAAAGAATAGTTAAAGTGATGAAAACAGAGTATTCATGCCTTAAGAGGTGTATTTTGAATGCTTATGAAAGGTTGTCCTAAGGATGCCTTAGAATGGAATTTATAAGTGAAATGAGATCGTTAGATATGTTAAACATGATATTCTATATAAAATTAGAGGTTAGAATGTATATTAGGAAGTAAAAATGAAGTTAGAATTAAAAAGAAGTTAAGTTGAAAGTAAGGGTATTTTGGTAATTTCACTTTAAAAGAGGGGTATTTTTGGAAACTAGAAATATGTATGTATGATATGAGATGAGTGTTATATATGTATGAAATGTATGATACGATTTATTAGGGAAAAACATTTAATTAAATGGAAAAGAGATAATTAAAGGAAGGAACCAATAGGAATTTGACAAGTGTCAAGCTCTCATTGGACCCTTCCTTAACTAAGTTGATAATTTAAGTAAAATAGGATAATTGCATAAGTGAAGTCGGTAGCCTCTATTTTCCCTTCCACCAATTCCACATTCTCTTCTTTTCCTCTCCTCTTTTCAATTTCAAATCTTAACTTATACATATCAAAGGTAATTTTTCATGTATTTTATATTTTTAACCTCAGTTTTCATTGATTCTTTTTGTATATGTTTCTATTTTTTCTTGGAAATTTTTGGAGTTTATTTTCTTGAAGGATAGGTGTTTTGGTTGGTGAGGTATAAAAAGATTATGCATGGATTTGGTGAAATTGATGATGGAATGTTGAAGAACACACTTGATTTAGTATGTTAAATGAAATTTTGATAAGTTTTGTATACATAATGTATGAATATCAAAATCCTAGATAACCTATGTCTGTATGACCCTTATAATATTGTAATAAATGCATGTAAAGTGTTTGATGTAATTAATTATGAAGAAGATGAAGAATTATGCATGAAAAGTGAAATAGAAGTTGAAAAAGGAAGGTAAAATGCTTGCTGCCCAAATTTTGAACTTGGGTAAATTGGTTGCCATAATTTAATTTATGCACTTAAATCATCTAATTATGTATAAAAATTATGAATTATAATGTTATAACAAAGAAAATAAAGTTTGAAGGCAATAGGAATGCAATTGCAAAAGTTATGCAAATTTTATCACTTAAGGGGCATCATGCATGTGTTTGTGATTAAGGCTGCCTAATGAGATATTTGAATGTATGAACTTTAACACATTTGATTTGATAATGTAAATAACATGTTGATGTATGTGTATGCGTAATTTGGCAAGATTTTGAGGTCATTAAGTATGGTAAGTGAGGCATGCAAGTGACATGTACAAAAGTTGCTGAAACTATATTGCATAAGGTAAGGGTTAGAGGTTACGGTAATCACTTTTTGACCCCCTTATCGTTTGAGTTACGGAACTCATAATATACTATTGAAAATCTCTTTGAATCTAGTTACCAATGGTATCTATCTTACAAAATTTTGAATCTATTTGCATGGTCAAATAATTCATGTCATTTGTATGCTTTAAGTATGCATAAAATTTGGATAACATTAGGCAGACTACCAAGGTATTTAGCCTTTTACATTTTGACCCCTTTAATATAGTCAAAAATTTTCATATAATATGTCATTATAAATATCTTTGAGTCTAGTTTCTAATGGTTTAAGAATCACTCAATTTTGAGGTTATTTACTTAGTCTAAAGGCTTGCACAATGAGAACTGTTCCTAGAAGATAGAATATGCTCCAACTCAAAATAACATACAAACTCTAGGTGCATTCAAAATGAAAATGACCATATGAATAGCAATTTACCAAATGAATAGCATTTATGTTTAAATTATTCTATCACCTAGATAATAAGCATTAAGGTATTTAAACTTAATACAATGATTACTTAAGTGTTAGAACTCAATGTTATACTTAAGAATAAACACTTAAGACATGATTTTGGATTAATGTTACATTCTTGCATAAATCAGGCTAAACCATATGAATACATACCAAATATGTTATTTTTATATCAATACATATATATATGATTTGTGTATGTAACTATATCTTGAATGTAAGATAAGGAATGCTATGAAATGGAATGATGCTTTAATATTCAATATGGATGAAAGTTGAATGATGTTATATGTATGCTTAAAAATGAATATCTTTGAATGATAATGATTGGAAATATGAATGGTCATACTTAATAGACATGGAATGGAAATGTTACAGGTCTAGACAACAAGGCAAATACTTCCACTCTATTACTTGATAGAGGTAACTTGGTGACAAGTTTGTGCTTTGCCTCTCTTAACCTATCTCATGATCTTGAATGACATTTTTACATTGAATTGCTTATGATACACATAGAAAGTGTATGGATGGACAATGATATTATACGACATGCATTTTATATAAAATGATTTATTTGAATATCAGTAGGCTAGAAAAAGAAAAGAGAAGAGTGGAAATAGTGAGCATATGATGTATAGTGGTTCATCCTAATTACCTACATGCACTCCCTCAAAACTAATGTTTTAAGGCTCCACTAAATTAAAACACTACTGTAGATCCTGACTTTTCACCCACATGCTGCAACTTTAGGTTTTCCTTGATTTGACTTGGTACAAGTCTCCGATATCAATTCTAATTTGCACATATACATTTTAGTCTCCCACGAGTGCTCTGGACATGTAGAACATGTTACATTTTACTTGTGCAAGACAAAGTATATAACATGTATTTCTTTATATGTGGAGCACATAGTGCTACATGATATGCATATTCAATTAAAATACACATAGTACATGATCTTTTCCTATGCAAATCTAATATGCTTCATATGTCACCATGCTATTTTGGTGTGAATAAGGGCTATTGGACATGGAGCATACAACACTAGGTGCCTAGAATATGGAGTACATATAGCTCTAATTTAATATGTGCAGAGCAGATCCTACGTATATTTTTTTTTGCACTGTATGATATATATATATATAGCATTATATATTACGTATATCACCTTTGAAATTCATAAAATCCTATATTTTTAAGGTAAATCTGGCAACCCACGACCCTTACTTATAAATATGGCTCACATCTCACTTAATTAAACACTTAATTAAGTTCTTAATTAGGATTAAAGATTAATTAATCCTTACTCAAATCCCTAAACACATTTTGGAATCAAGATTAAGGCTTAATCATCTTTGGTGAGGGTTGGAATGCCTTTTCCTTTCTTTTTTCTCTTGATTTTCTTAATGGATTTATGATTTTACATTGTTTTATGCTTGATTGGCTTCAATTATAAATGTAATTGTAGCATTTTAGCTTTCCCATAGCTAGAATGATCTGTAATAGTCACATATTTCACTTAGATTTAGGACTCTCTTTGTGTTTTTGCTTGAAAACTCATTTTCTTCTTATTTTGCATGTTATGTGTGGCATATATCACCTGATATGTGGTGCATATCATTGGATATGTTGTACATATAGCCCATTTTCTCAGTACATGTTACACATGTCATGCTATATGCTACGTATATGATTACCAGATTTTCATAAATTCATGATTTTTCACTTTTTTTATGTTAATCAAAGTTTTCAGTAGCATTTGAGATTTCACAATAATTCAAATGATTTGAATTCATCAAAAATTGCTTCAATTTAATTAATTTTGGCTTTAAAATTAATTTTAAATTTAAAAGCCATTTTAATTTGATGTTTATTGCAATTGGTCTTATTAGAGTTGAATTGGATGTGTGAATCATCTTTAATTAATGTTTAAACAATATTAGAGTCTTGTAATTTCATTCTTCATGATCAATTTTCATTGATTTTACTATTAAATCAATTAATTTTACTTGATTTCTTGATTAAATGATATTTTAATTGAGATTTACTTGTCCCTTAACATGCTTTAATCGAATTTGGATGTTGATTTAGTCTCAAGTGATGCTTGATGATCTCAAGATCTTCTAATTTATATCTTTGATCAATTTTTGCCTAAAAATTGATTCTTATGACATTTTTATGACCTGAATTGTGTTTATTGCTTCTTTTTCACAATTGTTGCCAACATATTTAGTGGACTTTGACCCATGATCAATGCTTGCTTATAGCATTATATTGATCAATTGTTTCCCACATTTCTCTTTGTTGCCTAATATTGATTGTTTGTTTACATTTTTCATTCATGTTTTTAGCTCATGCTACCCGAGGTCATTTTCCTAAGTTGATGAGATATTGCTTAACGTCTCAAATTCTTGTATCTTCAAAGATCCTTTATAATAAAATAGGCCTCTATTTTATCACCCTTTAGCATGTATGATTAGCTTTATTCATCATGTATCCCCTATATCTCTCATTCCCTTTTCGTAAGCTATTATTATTTCTATTTCTAACTAATATGCTTATTTTTTTCATTACCATATGATTATGCTATGTCATGCTTATGTCATGTGATTCTCATATGTCATGCATATATCATGTCATTCTTATATGTCATGCTTATGTCATGTCATTTTCACATATCATGTTTATGTCATGTCATTCTCACATATCATGCTTATACCATGCCATGCCTATGTCATGTCATCCTCACATATCATGGTTATGCCATGTCATTCTCATATGTCATGCTTATGTCATATCATTCTTACATGTCATGATTATATCATGTCATTTTAATCATGTCTATGACTGTCATGTCATCCTTGATGCCATGCTATGAATGCTCATATGCCTACCTAGAACAATTAACTTGACTACAATAGTAAAATTGAACTTGAAACTCTAAAAGAATATATCTTTACCACCTCAACTTATCTCTAAAGGTATTAACCTAAGATTCATGTTACGGGTTAATTAAACCAAATATTGAACCATTCAATGGTGACTCCATCTTGTGACCTTTATTGGGTCTATATCATTCCTTAAGGGAGTCCCTTGAGAAGATCACATTTTTGCTCCAAGTGGACCCCTAATATCATCTGTTGCGAGCCTTGCTCTAGGTCGCAATACAAGCCCTGCCCATAGCTACAATAAGTTTTCAAGGCTAACTTGAAACCTTTACAATCAAGGGTTTTTAGTAAGCTAACTTGCAACCTCTTCGAGTTTTAGTAAGCTAACTCTATAACCTTAATGAAGTAAACTTAAGTCACTTCTCCATAAGTCAATATAGGAGACTGGACAATCTTCTCAAAAGAAGTGAATAATTGAATGGTAATTCCCACAATCCTTATAATTCCTATCAAAAGTTTGAGAATAGATATTTAAAATGAAGCTCTTAATAAAAGTTAAAGATATATCAATTTAATCCTTGTATTGGTATATGTCTCTCTTTTTATTTTTTCTTTTTTTTCTGTTTTAAAAACTTATGCATTTATACTAGAAAATATAATTGTTATAATCTATAAATATATAGGGTATAAATATGTAAACATAATCAAAATCAATTTGAAAATAGTTTGTTATGTTAAATCAGCAAGGTAGATTTAAGTGACAAGAAGATTTTTTACCAAATCTAAATTTTGAAAACTTTATATTTTTAGTAGAATATGGAAGTAATTTTTAAAATTATTTTGTTCAGAGAGGAAATTTTATTTATTTTCTCAAAGATCTTTTGATTTGAGCTCTATAAGGTATTTATTTTCAAAATGTTCTTAATAAAAATTCTAAGATACCTTAATAAGCTAAAATCTTCCTAAATAAATCTTATGATCTCCTTAAAAGCTACTTGAAACACTTCCACAAATGAAGGTGATGTTCTAAATTCCACGTATATTCCATATTGCTTCCTTCTTCGAATAAATTTTAACATATTTGATTTTTTAAAAATCAATTGTATTAAATCTAGAAATTTAGAAAATAAATAAAATCAGAAATATATTATTCAAAAATCAAGTATAAAGATGAAATATACATAATGTCCAATCAAACAATTAGCAAATGAAAAAAAATCAAACTAACTATCCTAAAGTCAACATTAATTAAGGAAAAGCTTAATTGAATATTTTCTATATATTCATTTTCTTTTAGAGATATTATCTTATGAACTTTATGGTAATGATTTCAAAATATAAAAAATAATTATCTTATCTTAATATATAATTTTGATCAAGATATTATCTTATTTTTATTTATTTCCTAAGTGATTTATTTACAAATTTAATATAATTGATTTTTCAAAAATCAAATATATTACGGATATATGAAGAAGGAAGCAATATGACATTTACAAGATTAAGGATAAACATCTACATTTGTGAAACATTCTAAGGAGGATTATATGGAAATAACAAGTCTTATATTAGAAGATTTTATTTACTTAAGGTATCTTAGACTTTTGATTAAAAAAAATTTGAGATTAAATGCCTTATGAAGCTTGACTTAAAAGATTTTTCAGAAAATGAATTTCCTCTTTAATAAAATGATTTTTAAAGTTATTTCCATATTCTAAAAATATAAAATTTTCAAAAATCAAATTTGGTAATATTCTTCTCATCACATAAATCTAGCTTATTGATTTAACATGACAATAACTATTTTTAAAATAATTTTGATTAGTTTATATATTTATATTCTATGTATTTATAGATTATAACAATCATATTTTCAAGTGTAAATCCATGAGCTTTTGAGATAAAAAAAATATAACACAATATACATGGATTATATTCTATTCTAAAATTATTCATTTCTTTCAAGCCTCTTATATTGACTTGTGGGGAAGTGACTTATGTTCACTTGGTTAAGGTTCTTAAGTTAGTCTACTAAAACTTGAAGATGTTGTGAGTTAGCTTACTAAAAACATGTTTATAAAGGTGTCAAGCTAGCCTTGAAACTTATTGTAGTGTTTTAATGTAATGAAGCCTCAGAATATTGGCTTTGAGGGAGTGAATATAGGCATTTAGGTCAAACCACTATACATCAAAGTGTTCACTATTTCTTCTTTTCTTTTTATTTTCTAGCATGCTGATTTCCAAATAATTCTTTTTAAAGGCTTTTATAAAAAAGATTTCACTTTAATTAATTAAATATTTTCCAAATGTGGAGTTTTCTAAAAAATAATCAATTTAATTTTCAATTTTCAAATTATTTTAAACTAATTTAATTTCTACTTTATTTTATAACAAAAATAATTCGCTAAGTTTTAAATTAATTTGCTAGTTTTAATTTTAGTATACTAAAATTAGTTTTAAAATTTTAAATTTATCAATTCACCCTCCCTCTTGATCACTACTTTGGGACTAATATAAAATTAAGTAGTTACTTGAGTAAATGGATGTAGACAAAGATTATATTGAACCATTATAAATCTTTATGTTCCACTTTTGACTCTCTCTCTAATTTTTATTTCATTTATATTGTTACCATATTACTTTGGGATTTCAATTAGTATCAAAGCTTATGCTCTATCTTTCAAGAATTAACATTCTTAGAATTAAAATAAATAACAACATATTTTCTAGAGAGGTCAATTTTGCACTAAACCTCCATTCTTTAGTGGAAGCAATTATCAATCTTAGAGTAAAGAAATGAATGAATACCTTAATAGTGATGGTATTAATCTTTGGGAGATTGTTGAAAGTAGAGTTTGGATTATCAAATCCATGTGTGAATGGCATGAACAAGATAAGTATACATTCTCTTTAAATATTAAAGCCATAAGTGTTTTGAGAAAATGTTTAAATGATTTTAATTACAAAAATGTTTTGATTTTTTCTAATGCTAAAGATATTTAATTATATATCTCAAATCTACTTACAGAACTAACCCTTCTTACCAAGATGAAAAAGTTATACATCTTAAGAATGATAAAAATTTTCAAGTTAATGATAGAAAATATGGAGGAAAGCCAACAAGATTATCTCTTAAGCAACCAATCATGCTTTATTGCTCATATTGAGGATGATGAGAATAGAGAAAGAAGAAAAGAATTTTTGAATGTTCAACCTCTCTAAGCAATGAGGATCACAATAATGAGGTAATATCAAATCACTTAAGCTCTTATAATAATGATGTTGATCTTGATGATGAATTATCTTGCTATGATTCTTTGAAAAATAAAAATAAGATTTTAAAGAAGGAAAATCATTCTTTAGTTTCTTTTATGCATGTTTTGGAAAATAATTAAAAAGATTTGCAAAATAAAAGTAAAATTTCAAATGATCATCATGCATATTTTTCAAAAGAAAATGAAATTGTTGATAATATATTAAATATGCAAAAATCATTACATGATAAATATAATTTTGATCATGCATTAACTTTATCATTTTCCCATACTAAAACCATATTTATTAAGGCCAAAAAGTCCTAGACCATTTAGTCTCATTACATTATAAGCTTTTGATTTAAAATCATACATACATAAAGGACATATGAAGAATGGTAAGATAAATTGACTTATAACCAATCATGCATTCATTTATAAAAATTATAGAATGCCTCAAGCATCTAGAAGTTCATGTTACACCCACGATAGAGACCCTAGGAGTTATACGTATAGAGGTACCTAGGGATGTATGTGAAGGTGTATATGTGAATGTGTACGTGTATGTAGATGATTGGTATTCGGACGTGAGTTACGTTATGTACTTGAATGCAT
>CANYBF011210880.1:0-13995 GCA_948192965.1 Dalechampia spathulata | reverse complement strand
TTTTATGGAAAATAATATGAATATACATTATATAGACATGAGAATACTATATAATACAAATAGAAAATGTCATCTCTATATTGGTTTGTCTTAACATTATTTATATTTAACTTAACTAATTATATCTTTAATAATCAATACCATTTTTATAACCATAATCCTAATCTATTCAATTCGTGACATAAAGTTATTGGAAATCAATGAATCTTATAATAGGATATTGAAATAATACCTAGCTCCCCGAGTTCGATACCCTTCTTACTCTATACTAAGTCCATAGAGACTAGAGGATTTAATTCTTATTGCAATTGTATTTTTATTAACCCCTTAAATCCTTATTTCAAAAATGAAGAGCAAATGAATTCTAGTTTCGATTTCTTTAGGAAATGAGGAAAGAAAATGTAAGAACACTTAAGAGATAAGTTAAAAAGGAAAAGATAAGAGGATAATGAAGAGTGAATGGTGTATATGTTTCAGCCATAAGGAGATATTTAGATAAAAGAGTGGAATTTAAGTCCAAATAAAGATGAAATTCGTTTGAAATAAGTTCCATTTGGAAAAATTCCCATATTAGTCCCTATACACCTTTAAAACTACATTTTAGCCCCTCATATCTATAATTATACATATATAATTTAAATTTCACCAATCAACACTCTTATGCATGTGTTTTATATTCTATAAATACCCTAATACACCTTATTTTATATTAAAAATCCCTCCATTTTTTTCAACTAACTCCAAAATACCAATATTTTAATTTCTCTCTCCACTAATTTAAACTCACTAAAACAATTTCCAAACTCACTAACACCATTTCCAATCCCACTTCCAATTTAATATACTAATTCAAATCTATTTTAACTTATTCTATTTCAATCATATATTCATCTATTTATCTATTTACATATCATTAATTTATTTATTATTCATTTATAACATCATCTTATCACTTAATGACATCATCATGATATCATTAATAAAAATTCTAATTATACTTTTCTAATATTTACATATTATTATGTACTTTTACTAATATATTATTAATACATAATTACTTATTCTCTAATACATTAAGATCATAATTAAGCTCATTTACTTACATCATGCTTACATCATCATTGCTCAATTATGATATCATAAATAATTCCAAATCTTATTTAACTATTTTTTCATATTAGTTAACTTAAGTTAAAACAATTATCTTAAGCTTACTTAATTAATCATATTAAGTGTTTTCAACATTGAAAATATCAATTTGTCACTGTTGAGTGGTTCGATTTAAGGGTTTCGTCAAAAAATTTCATTTCAACATTAGAGCTATAAACTCTAATCTCATCATATGCTTATCATCATAAGCATTATTTCATATCATTAACACACTAATAACATAAAAAACAATACATTTCAACCAATTCATGAATGTATAATGGATGCTCGATTGAGGATGTGACAACTTTAATGAAGTGTTTTGATGAATTAAAATGGTTTTATCATTTTCTTCAAATTTATTAAAATATTTAATTTAATTTTAATTATTTAATAGTAATGATTTTAATTTATAATAATTAATTTCTACCTAAATGACAAACAAAGTGGATTGATTGAGCATAACTCTTTTAAACTTTTAATGATTTTAACATTCCTCTAAATTTATTAAAACTAATTATAATTATCTAATAGTGATTATTTTAATTTATAACAACTAATTTCTATAATAAAATTATATAAAAAATATTACTTATGATTATTTTTAAAAATATGAGATATTTATTAAAGTTACAAAATATTTCATATTTATTAAAGACAAATGAAGTAGATTGATTGAACAAGCCTTTTACCATTCCTCTAAATCTGTTAAAACTAATTTTATTTTATTTTAATTATCTAAAAATAATAATTTTATATTTTTATATCACTTAAAATTTTTTTTTGTAACTTTAATAAATATTTCATATTTTTTAAAAATTATAAATAATATTTTTATTTATGTAATTTCATTATTAAAATTAGTTGTTATAAATTAAAACTATTACTATTAGATAATTAAAATAAAATAAATTTAATCCTTATAAATTATCTATTACAAATTTAATATAACTAGTATTTTTGAAGCTTTAATAATTTAGATAATTATATTATTTAAATCCTAAATAATGATAGAATTTTCATTGAAAAAGTTAAATAATATGTTAACAATGTATAATATTTTGTAACTTTAATAAATACCTCATATTTTAAAAAATAATCATAAGTAATATTTTTTTCATATAATTTTACCATATAAATTAGTCATTATAAATTAAAACTATTACTATTATATTATTAAAATAAAATAGAATTAGTTTTAGCAAATTTAGCTTATTTAATAAAATTTTATTTTCTCAAAACTAATCATTTCTAAATAAAAATAATTCATATTTATATTTAATTTTGAATATAATACTTAAATAGAAATTAGCTATTATAAATTAAAATTATTACTATTTGATAATTAAAATAAAATAAAAATTAGTTTTACTTATTCATCTTTTTTTCTACAATATTAATTCAAAATTTGAAAGAAATATGCTCAATTGATATATTTCGATTAACTATTATATTATGAGTTTAAAACTATTAAGCTATATATTCACAATGTAAAATATTTTGTAACTTTAATAAATATCTCATAAAATATAAAATAACTAATTGATTAATAAATACAAATCAAATTAATAGTATTTATCTTTGAATAAACTTATTTAGGTAAAAAATTAGATAATATAATATAAAATATAAATTAATTTGTAATTAATAAATACAAATAAAAGTAATAGTATTTATCTTTGCATAAAATTTGTTTAGATAAAAATTAGATAATATAATATAAAATAATTAGTAATTAATAAATATAAATAAAATTAATTATTTTTAATAAAATTAATTTAGATATAAATAAGATAATATAATATAAAATGTAAAATAATTAGAAGCAAATAAATTAAATATTTTAGAAAATAAAAATTTGTAAAAAAGGGTAAAACTGTTTTTTCTTTTATACCCCAACCTCTTTTAATATAATTTTAATTTATTCTCCCTTCTCTTTTAAAATATTAATTAAAAAATTAAAAGATGTACTCTTAATGAATCTACTTCGCTTAATTTTTATTGTATAAATTTAAAAAAATTAAATCTTAAATTAATAATGTAAGATATTGTATAACTTTAATAAATATCTTTGAATAAAATTTATTTAGATAAAAATAAGATAATATAATATAAAATATAAAATAATTAATAGGTAATAAATTAAATCTTTTAGAAGATAATAAAATTTCGAGGGAAGGGTAAAATTGTCTTTTCTAATATATTTTCTTCATTCTTTTAATATACTATGATATAAAATAATACACTAATTATAATTAATATATTTATTTTATGTACTAATTTATATTAAACAACACTTTATTTTATTATTTATATTTATCGAACTAATTTTTATATTTATTTTTGATAATTTTTAAAAAATAATATTTATTTTCATATAAATTTTAAAAAGTAATGTTTATCTTTAAATTAAAATTGAAGAAGAGAGAAGGAGAGGGTAGACTTGTATTTTCATATTCCCATCTTTCATTTTTTTAACATAGTATGATAAATAATATAATATAATATAATATATAAAATAATTAAAAGTTAACAAATTAAATTTTTTAGAAAATAATAAAATTTAAGGAAAAATATAAAACTATCTTTTCCCTTATACCCATCTTTTTTAATAATAAAATCATCAATTTTACTTATTCCCCTTCTCTTAGAATATTAGTTTAAAATACTCAATAAATATACTTTGCTTAGCTTTTATGATATGAATTTAAAAAAGTTAAATTTTAAGTTAAAAATATGAGATATTGTATAACTTTAATAAATATCTCATATTTTTAAAAAAAATCATAAATAATATTTTTATTTATATAATTTTATTCTAAAAATAATTATTATAAATTAAAATTATTACTATTAGATAATTAAAATAAAATAAAATTAATTTCTATAAATTATCTATTATAAATTTAATATAATTAGTATTTTCTAAACTTTAATAATTTAGATAATCAAATTATATAAATTTTAAATAATTATAGGATTCTGATTGAAAAAATAAATCATATATTAACAATATGTGATACTTTGTAACTTTAATAAATACTTCATATTATTAAAAATAATAGTATCATTTTCCTTTATATAATTTTATTATAGAATTCAATTATTATAAATTAAAACCATTACTATTAAATTAATAAAATAAAATAAAATAAGTGTAAGTAAATTTAAATTATTTAATAAACTTTTATTTTTTAAAATTAATTATTTATAATAAAAATAATTAGTTTTAATAAATTAAAAAAAAGATAAAACCATCATTTTATTTGTTCCTCTTTCCTCTTACAATATTAATTAAAAATTCAAGGAAGGTGTACTTAATCTATCTACTTTGCTTAACTTTTAAAATATGAGTTTGAAAATGTTAATCTATATTTTAATAATATGAGATATTTTTTAATTTTAATAAATATCTCATAAAATATAAAATAATTATTAATCAACAAATATAAATCAAATTAATAGTATTTATCTTTAAATAAAATTTATCTAGATAAAAAAATAGATAATATAATATAAATTATAAAATAATAAATAATTAACAAATATAAATAAAATTAGTAGTATTTATCTTTAAAAAAAATTTTTAGATAAAAATTAAGTGATATATTGTAAAATATAAAATAATTAGTAATTAATAAATACAAATAAAATTAGTAGTATTTATCTTTGAATAAAATTTGTTTAGATAAATATAAGATAATATAATATAAAATATAAAATAACTAGTAGCTAACAAATTAAATCTTTTAGAAAATAATAAAATTTAGGAGGAAGGGTAAAACTATCTTTTCCAATATCTCATCCCTATTTTAATATACTATAATATAAAATAATATGCTAATTACAATTAATAAATTTATTTTGTGCACTAATTACATTAAATAAAACTTTATTTTATTCTTTATATTTGTTAAATTAATTTTTATATTTATTTTTGATAAATTTTAAAAAATAATGTTTATATTCATGTAAATTTTAAAAAATAATATTTATTTTTAAAGTAAAACTGAAATGAAAGGAAGGGGAACGTAGACTTGTATTTTCACATCCCTTTCCTCTTTTAATAGAGTATGATTATAAGAGAAAAAAATAAATAAAATGATGATTTTACCATTTCTCTAAATTTATTAAAAATAATTTTAATTTTATTTTAATTATCTAATAGTAATAATTTTAATTTATGATTAAGAATTATATTCAAAATCAGATATAAACATGAATTGTTTTTATTGTTTAATAGTTTAATTTTATCAAATTTTATATTAAAAAATTAACACATAAATTATTAGCTTTAAGAAAATAAACTTTTATTAAATAGTTTAAATTTGCTTATTTTATTTTAATAATATAATAGTAATAGGTTTAATTTATAACAACTAATTTCTATAATAATTATATAAAAAATATTGTTATGATTATTTTTAAAAATATGAGGTATTTATTAAAATTATAAAATATCTCATATTGTTAATGTATGAACTACTAAAATAATAGTTTTATCATTCTCTTTAAATTTATTAAAATTAAATTTATTTTTAATTTAGTTATTTAATAGTAATAATTTTAATTTATAATAACTAATTTCTATATAAAAGTTATACTCAAAATCAAATATAAATACAAATTAGTTTTATTATCCAATAGTTTAATTAATTAAAATTAATTTTTATTATCAAATTTATATTAAAAACCAACGCATAAATTATTAATTTTAAGAAAATAAAATTTTATTAAAAAATTTAAATTTACGAAAAATTTATTTTATTTTATTTTAATAATCTAATAATAATAATTTTAATTTATAACAATAATTTCTGTAATAAAATTATAAAAATAAAACTATTATTTATGATTTTTTAAAAATATGAGATCTTTTTTAAATTAAAAAAATATTTCATATTGTTAACATATCATTGAATTTTTTCAAATTAATACTATAAAAGTAAAGCGAAATAGATTGATTGAATATACGTCTATTAAATTTTTAATTAATATTTCAAAAAGAAAAAAAATAAGTAAAATAATTATTTTACCATAAATTTATTAAAATTATTTTTTATTTTATTTTATTTTAATTATCTAATAATAATAATAATTTTAATTTATAATAATTAATTTCTATCTAAAAATTTCTATTCAAAATTAAATATAAATACAAATTATTTTTATCATCTAATATTTTAATTCATTATATTTAATTTTTATTATCATAGATTTATATAAAAAACTAACATAAAAATTATTAGTTTTAAGAAAATAAAATTTTATTAAAAATTTTAATTTATGAAAATTTATTTTATTTTATTTTAATAATCTAATAATAATAATTTTAATTTATAATAACTAATTTTTATAACAAAATTATAAAAAGAAATATATTATTTATAATTTTATCAAAAATATGAGATTGTTATTAGATTTATAAAAATATCTTATATTATTAATGTATAATTTAACTTTTTCAAACTCATATGATAAAAGTTAAGCAAAGTAATTTGAAAAAAATTTAAAATAATATATATAATAATTAATAAAATTTGATTGATTTCAAGATGCCATCAAAGTGAAAATGATTGTTCATAATATTATTGGTGTATTATGAGCCAAAAGATGACAAAAAATTATGGTAAAATAATTTTCAATTGATGGTTGAAAATTTTATTAAAACACAAATAACCTATATTTTAAGTCATATCTAGAGACACCTGATAAATATAAATAAGAAAATGTTGATTGAAAATTATAGAAAATATTATCATGATAAAAAAATTTTAAAAAATAAAAAATAAAATAATGATAAATAATGAGTGAAATAAATTATGAAAAGTATTATATATTTATAAATGAGTATTAAATATAAAGACATAATGTTTCAAAACATATCATTTATTTATATAATATTTATTAGATATCAAAAATATATTATTTTAAACTGTATCAAATATTGGTTCAATTTTAATATGAAAAATATTAAATACATATCAAAATATTATATGAAGAGAAAATTCAATAAAACAAGAGATAATTATCGAAAAATTTGACAAATGCAAAATGAACCTATAGTTTGAAAAATAAAATACCTTTTTTAATTGAAAAGAATTCACGACTAGCAAAACCAATTGCGGAGTTCAAAAAAATTGAAATGAAAGTAATTGTTTGCGAAAGAAAAAAGAAAATTGGTATCATTGTTCAGACAATCTATTCTAATTCGATGCCATATATAATTCTCATTAAAATTATCAGTACCGTCTTTCTCTTCTTCTTCTTAAAAACCTGTCTCATTCAATTATACATGGTGAAGTTGATTTATCAAAAAGTTTCTAGGATTGGATGGAAACTAGCTGTTCAAATTAAGTTGAATTAATCAGAATTTCTTTAGATAACTGAAATCAATTTGATAGAAGTCAGCAATGTGAGTTGTTTAGAGTTGTTTTCTGAATTATGAATTCATGAATGGCATAGAGCACTGGTGCTTTATACTTTTGAAGTAGAGTTATGGAATTGTGAAGTTACACAACAACTAATAGAATTTTAATCATAAAGCGGTCTTATAAAGCGAAAGCAGCGGCTATCTTCTCTTGGACGCGTTCCACTCCAAGTCGCGGAGAAATTCTAGGAAGAGTTTCCTGAAAGAGAACTTGTTGGTTACCACCATTATACATGTCTAAACTTCATACAATATAGGATTGTCTGATAAAAATGTTAAACTATCAAACAAAGATGACAATGGCAAAGTTGAGATCTTTTAACCATAACACTGCTTTATGTCTAGAAGGAAAGTATTACAAAACGATCCCCAAAATCAGCTGGCTTTGCTACTATTCTGTTGTTGCAAATGATTCAACATGTTAGCAAACGCCCGAATAATATGAACTTAAGTTTTCTTACTTATCTCAATATCTAGAACCTATGGCAAATGATTTAACACTCCATAATTAAGCACTTGAAGTTGAAACACATCTTGTATATGCACAAATTTATACTCAACTCATGCTATATCAGACCTAAGCTATAAACCAAAGGAGCAAGAATGGTATAATAGTTTACATTTGTGGATTCCAGCCTCTTCAACTGTCAAGCGCTGATGCAAATCGTGAATCAGTCAATGATGCAAGCAATTGAGCAATCATAAATGTGGCAAGGAGGTGTTCCAGCCAAGCTCAGTAAGAAGCAGATTATATACAAAACATTTCATTCAAACTCTATGATAAAACAAAAAAAAAACCCTCAAAATATTTGATGAGGACAGGCTAACTCTACCGCTGGAGGACATAATATGCTAATGAATTAAAAAAAAGAGCACAGTTCTTATTCAGTAACAACCAAATTGCCAATATTTTGCTAAATGGGCAACGTTTACTACGTACGAATAGGGAGGCATTGTTTCTGCTAATCAAGTAAACTAAGTTGTTCAAAAAGGAAACTTCCTACTACCACACATTTCAATCTTTCCAACTGTACTGTATATCTTTACACAAGTAGCTCCAACCATCAATGAAACCCGTTTCATAGCACAGCAGGAAAAGTTTTTACCAAACAACTTTCACCATCTCTGTATAGTTTTCTCCCTTTTCTTGAAAACGAAAACGAAAAGCCATGCGTTCACTTGGCCGGCTGTTGGGGGAAGTAACAAAATGTTAATGTCCCAAAGAGCTAGTTTTATGAGCGTAACCATTAGCAATTCGAATTCAACCAAAATAGAGTATATAGTGAAAGTCTGGGGAAATAACCAGCAGTATGAACAAGATATTGACAGTTAGTAACTAGTTACAGGCATACTAAACCCGAATCCTGATGAGCCTTCTATTATAGTAACATGGTAAACTTGAAGATGTTTACAGTTATGTATTTCATTCAGAATGGGAGGCTCCAAACAGACAGATATGCTGTTTTGTGTTGAAATGAATAAAGGGAAAGAGAGAAGCGACAGAGGATAAATAAGAGAAGAGGCAATTCAGAAGTAGAAAGCCTCTCAAATTTCTACTAGAATTTTAGAAACAACAAACCAATGTATTTCTAAGATAAAGGCTGGGAAAAATAACCAGCAGTATTACCCTTAAACAACTGATTCATTTCAACTATAAAACTAGTACTAAGCTTTCAAGTTAAAAAGCATGGTTCATAAAAGCAAATGTTCAAGCAACATTATCTTAATGGAAAAATAGAATATCAAAAGAAGTTTTACATTAATGCTATTAATTAGTTTAATAATTTATAGTTGAAGATTGAAGCTCGGAATTGAACACTAACCTCGGTGCCATCATCAAGTATTTTAGCTAACACAGGAATCTCATACTGGTGAGCCCTTTCCCAATCAGGATTGGTAGTAATATCCCTTACCTTACCCGTTGGAAATGAAAAGTTAATCAAATGAATAGTCAAAAGTGAAGAAGAGGAAACTAAAGAAGGGGAAATCAGAACTGGGTTACCTGCAGAACGACATCGTGAAGCGAATTGGGACCAGAAAGCAAGAAAGCAGCTTGAAGCTTCTCTTTGAGGCCATCACACAAACAGCATCCAGGCTTAGAGTACAGAACTATAGTTCTTCTCTTCAGTGGATGAAGAGAAGGAGAAGGAGAAGAAGAAGACGCCAAGGAATAAGCTAAAGGAGTGGAAACCCATTTGGGTCTTTGTCGTGTAAGTGATTTTATTGAGGATGGTAATGGCTTGACTGCCATTGCTGCTATTGCTGCGAGGGCCATCGTTATGCTCCCCGAAAGCAAAAATTATCCTAACAATATTTAATTTGCGAGCTTGAAGAGTTTTGGGCTACGTGATAAAGCCCATTAAGGGATCTTTGACTCATTATGATCGGGTTACGCAGTTTGCGACTTTTTTCAATCAACTGCTCGTCTACTTGGTGACTTGCTCTTCTAATTTCCAAAATTCAAGGTATGTAATTTTCGAGGAAAGTATTTTCAGATCTTTTAAAAATTTTAAACTAACATCATATATTTATATAAAAATAATCATTACAATATCACATCATAATATTTATTATCATCATTATCATTAATTATTATTGTTTTCAAATAATATATCACTACATTATCATTATTATAAAAGAAAAAAAACAAACTACAAAATGAAAATATTAATAAAACATAAAACTCAAAATAAATTATACATGTCTTTATTTTTTAAAAGTTTATTTAATATTTTATTTAATAATTTTATTATTTGATTTTTTTAAATTTATCTTGTTTTGATAGTAAATATATATAGAAATGTATATATTATATATTATATATTAGCAGCTATATGTGTATGCATTTAGACATATACTCCCTCTATCTCCTATTAGATGTTATTTTAAAGATTGACATAAATCAAGAATATCATTTAAAACTTAATAATTTTTTTAAAATACCATTATTTAAGTTTTTCTTAAAAGATTGAATATGTTGGATACCAATGCTAAATTTATTTAAAAGAGTTTTAGATGAGAATGAAATGATATTTAAAATCTTAAAAATTACATTAATAATTAATGATGCATTAAAATTGAGAAAAGGGAAATATTAGAAATTATTTTGAAAAATTATATAGAATTATGAAAATAACAAATATTATGAATCAAATATTTTTTCAAAACAACATTTAATGTGAGACGGAGGAAGTATTTGGTTCCTCTCAATTCATTTGCTATGAAACAATATAAGTGTGCAAAATGCATCAATATGTCCAAAGAATATAAATTTCCTTAATATACTTAAATGCTTCTAACTTATAAAATGATGATATGAATTCTAAAACTCCTTTGTCACAATTTGTTTGAGCTTTGATAATAAATGAAACTTGAATCAGAAGCTACAATTATAATGAATGCTTGAACACAATAATGAAAATAATGATAATAAGGTTGAAAAATAGAAAATGAATATTGAATGTTTGCTAGAAGATTTGATTATGTTTTGGCTGAATTTTTGTTTAGGTTTTGTTATCTTGTTAATTATGTTACCTTTCTTTTTAGTATTCCTCCATTGAAACTACAGTGTAACAATTATTCCTTAAGCTCAATCATCATGTTCCTCATATCCTCAAATTACTAACTATGTTCAACTTCATTTCCCTACCTATCCTGTCGATCGTGAGTTTGACTGACCTACTCGTGTTTGGTCACCCTTCTAAATTCATGCACTGAGCATTTAAGCATACATAATTTATTTTTTAAAAGATAAAGCCATCCTACTTATAAAACTCATTAAAGGCTATATACTCACAAACACTATACATATTAGCAAAGTTTGAATCATGCATATACAATTCTAGAAAGTACATTAGCAAAGATATTATCCTTGCCTTGCTTATATTGGATAACATATGGAAATGACCTACGAACTCCATATACTTAGCTTGTCATTTATTTAACTTATTTTATCCTTTCAAGTGCCTCAATGACTCATGGTCAGTATGAATTACAAACTCCTTTAGGAATAAATAATGTTGTCATGTTTCTAAAGCTCTCATTAATTATCACATCCATACACACATAACATCCCTGTATGCATGCATTTTATGCATAATTATAGTGAATGATTGATTAGTACAAGAAATGCATGAATAAGATATGATGCATGAATGCTTTGACATGATGAATGTGAAATGAAATGTTTATAGATAAAGTAATTCCATATGATATGGAATTAATAGAGAAAGAAATGAAAAGAAAGTGTAAAGATACTTATTAAAGTGAATATGCACTAAAGTTGCAAATTTGGTATGCTTTTGTTAAATACTTTAAATAAAACTCTACAATGAAATTTATGTGTGTAAGGTGATGCATTGACATGTTTAATATGTTAATATCTAATATAGTATGGTTTAAAATGGGTAAACATAAGTTAAAGTAAAATTAGAAGCAATGGTATGTTAAATGGTAAGTTAGGGTACAAATGACATTCCATGAAAAGGTAAGAGTAAAATTGGAAACCATTACATGTATGATTCATGTCCATAACATCATGATGAATGGCAAGTGAATTCTTATGAAAGCATGACCTAATTATGATGTTAAAATGAGTATATAAGAAGAAGGAGGCAAAATGGTTAAGTAATTAAACATAGCTTGACAAATGTTTTCATTTGATTGGTCCTTATTTAACATAAGTCAAAAATTAGTTTATATGGCCTTAAGTTTTGGCTTCTTTCTTTCCTTCTTCTCTTTGCATCCTAACCTAGGGTAAAACCATTTTTCAAGGTAGGATTTCATGGAGAATTTGGTTTCATGCTTCTTTTTGTATTCTATATGCTTTAAGTATATATTATTCTTCTTCTTCTATGTTTTCTTACACCTTTAATAAAGTGGAAAGTTTTTGTAGGGTTGTGATAATTATATGTAAATGGAGGAATTGAAGTGAATGATGAAAGATAAGAAAGCTAAGTGATGAATTTAATGTTGTTTTGCAACTGAATGAAATTTCTATTTTGGTGGATAAAATTTATGTAAATTCCTAACTTGTAATGTTACACCCACATTAGAGACCCTAGGAGTTATGCGTTTATGCATGTGATTGAGTAGATGAATGGTAGGATTTCCATATGTATCTGTGATATATTGGAATGCATGATGATGGTTTGATGCTTACGTATATGTGTTCGTATGTATGATTCTATGTGGTTGATTGTGTGTCGTCGCCTATTGGGAAGCGTGTCTTCTCAGTTGGATGAGGGATGGCTTGTGTATGTGATGGGGTATACGTTATGTTAGGTATAGCTCATATACTGATTAAGGGGCAGATGTCGGAGCGGAGAGAGCGAGTGGAGCGTAGCGCAACGAGTGAATGGAGCGGAGTGACGACATCTGCCCATCGGGGGGAGTTTCATGAGTTGTGGGTTGGGGGTGCGGGGGGCGGAGCCCCCGCGGTACGGTATGGGGTATTTTGGTAATTCTACCGTTTAGGGTTACTATTAAATACAGATGAGTTTGGCTTGCCAAAAGGCAGGTGTGTGATTTTAGGGAGTGGTACGGGCGTACGGATGGCACGTACGGTCGTACGAGTCAGAGAAATACAGGGATTTCAGGGCCTGGAGGACGTATGGGCGTACCAAATGGTGGTACGGTCGTATCGTTGCTCGCAGGAATTTAGATAGCTCACAGGAAATTTAGGTTTGTCAGTTGAATGGAGCACGTACGGGGGTACCAAATGGGGGTACGGGCGTACGGTTGCTCGCAGGAAATTTGGTTTCTCAGAACTTTAGGGTCGGTACGGGCGTACCAATTCCGTATGGCCGTACGCGACTTTAAATTTAACTTTTAAGGCTAAAAATAGGCGGGTTTCATTAGGTGTCATTCCTTAATCCCTAAGCTAATCACCCTAGAACCCTACCAAAACTCCTCCTGAAGGATTCTAAACGTCGCTAGCGTCCGAGAACGCGAGATAGAAGGTGATTACGAGTAGAGCCTAGATCATCTGCAATTACTAGAAGTAGCTTGGTTTTGAGGTATGTGCTAGGTGAATTGTATTAGTGTTAGTTTTGTGTGTTTAGCCACTTTTGGCTTGTTTCTATTACCGGAAAACTTGTATTAAGTCTCGGCTCGTATTTCTATGTTATATCTTATTCGTTATGATGTGCTACATGCATGATTGTTGTTTTAATGCTTGGATTGATGCTTTCTTGGCTTGATAATGTGATGATTGTCCAAGCTTTCATGCATACGATAAAATGATAGTGATAACATGCTTACATGCATAGAGGTGATTGATGAGGATTGAAAGAGAGAAAAGAAAATGAGAAATGAGGGCAGAGCTCAGCTCTGGGCACACTGGATCAATAATGAATGGGATTCCTTCGGGAATCAATAGATAAAGGATCTCCTGAGATGGGAGATGAATGAATAAA
>CANYBF011209636.1:0-22445 GCA_948192965.1 Dalechampia spathulata | reverse complement strand
GTCGGTACAAAAATCCAAGACATTTAGTAATGTCTCAACCTCCTCGGGAAATTTCCACCTCGGGTAGCACCAGTGAAAATGCAAATAAACAAGCAAGATCGTTAATAGCAAATGAAATTTAGGACTTGATCAACTAATTCTATGCTATGTGAAAGCATGAATCAAGAGTCGAAGTCCGATGGTGACATGGCATAATAGTATATGGCATGATGATGTGGCATGATAACATGGCGTAATGGTATATGACATGTGACATGGCATGTGACATGATAGCATGACATAATGGCGTATGACATGTGGCATAGCATGTAACATGATGACATGGCATAATGGCGTATGGCATGTGGCATGGCATGTCACATGATAACATGGCATAATGGTGTATGGCATGTAGCATGGCATGTGACATGATAACATGGCATAAATGGCGTATGGCATGTGACATGGCATAAATGGCGTATGACATGTGGCGTGACATATTAGCATATGACGTGGCATGATGGCATAATAATCATGAGTTACTATTCATGAGTTACTATTCATCATGGCATGTGGTATAATGACATGGCATAAATGGCATATGACATGGTATAGTAAAAAGCTAAACATAGCAGCAAAGCTAAATAAAACAATAAGCTAAACATGGCAGTAAAGCTAAACATGGCAGAAAAGCTTAATTAACTTAAAAAGTAAAAGGAACAAATAACTTACCAGGGCTAGAAGTTGCTCCCCCAAAATTCCCAAAAGCTTAGGATTTTAGTGAAAATTTAATTAGTTGCTAAACTTAATTAAAATTTTACTAAGTTATTTTAATCTTATGTCTTAGAATTAAAATTTTTATCATATGTATGATATCTTATGTATCATTTTTATGATATTTTTGTGTGTTGGAAGAGTAAGGCTTAGCCTTGTATTTATATTAGCCTTAAGAGGGGTGTAAGCCATGAGATTGGCAATGTGGGACAAAATCCCATTTTTTTCAAATGTGGGAAAAACCATGGCAAACAGCCATTTTGTACGAGCCACACGGAGGGCAAAACACGTGGCCAAATGGAAAATGAATATGCAACATTCATGTCTACAACTTGGTCTTAGGAATGGAAGCTTGAATCAAGCCATTCTGATACTGGAACAAGTTGGAATACATGCCCAAAGTGGGCACCGGGGACAGCCTGTGCAGGCTGTCCCATAAATCTGTTACGAGCAGCCATTTTGGACGGACCAAACGGGGGGCAAACGGTGTGCCCAAATAGTAAATGAATATGTGAAATTCAAATCTAAAACTTACTCTTGGGAATGGAAGCTTGAATGAAGCCATTCCGATACCAGAACCAGTCGCAATACATGCTCGAAGTGGGCACCGAGGATAGCCTGTGCAGGCTATCCCAGAAATCCCTTACGAGCAGCCATTTTGGACGGACCAAACGGGGGGTAAACGGTGTTCCCAAATGGCAAATGAATATGTAACATTCATGTCTGCAACTTACTCTTGGGAATGGAAGCTTGAATGAAGCCATTCCGATACCGAAACAAGTCGCAGTACGTGCCCGAAGTGGGTACCAGGGATAGCCTATGCAGGCTGTCCCAGAAATCTTTTACGAGCGGCCACTTTGGATGGACCAAACAGGGGGCAAACGGTGTGCCCAAATGGCAAATGAATATGTGAAATTTATGTTTAAAACTTACTCTTGGGAATGGAAGCTTGAATGAAGCCATTCCGATACCAGAACAAATCGTAATACATGACCGAAGTGGGCACCGGGGATTGCCTGTGCAGGCTGTCCTAGAAATCTGTTACGAGTAGCCATTTTGGACGGACCAAACAGGGGGCAAACGGTGTGCCCAAATGGAAAATGAATATGCGAAATTCATGTCTACAACTTACTCTTGGTAATGGAAGCTTGAATGAAGCCATTCCGATACCGGAACAAGTTTCAATACGTGCCCGAAGTGGGCACCTTAGCTAGCCTTATTTTGCTATATGCTACGCACATAGTACTATAGACCCAATTCATGTATTTCACCTCATATGGGTGAAATGTAATGCCTGTCACATGTCAATTGAGATGTAATCAACATTCAGAGTCACTTTACAGTTTTGAATTTTGCCAAATTCGACCCCGAACGACGAGTTCTTTTAATGGGCCCGTTTTGGGCCCACAATGCCATGTGGCCAAAATGCGGCATTTAGCCTGCCATACATCGTGCCTTATGTAGGCATCAATGAAAATGTGTTCTATGTGTACAGAACACTTAAAATGGGCAAAATGGGTAGCGGGGCCCAATAGTGCTTTTGGTGGGCCCCACAGCGTAGTGGGCCCTGGAATTGGCATTCGGGATGCCAAGTGTTGTGCCTTGCGTAAGGCTATTGAAAAATGTATTCTGTAAGTACAGAATACACAGAATAGGCCGATAAAAGTAGTAGGCCCCACCTATGCACTATTCATAATGAATAGTGTCTCGAGCCCAAAATGCAACATTTTGCATTCTGTAAGACCTGCCTTGCATAGGCAGTAATAAGGCATGCTCTGTGTGTACAGAGCATCCAGAATAGCTAGTAAAGGTAGTGGATCCCATCGGTGCACTATTCATGGTGAATAGTGTCAAATTCCCTAAATGCGATAATTTGCATTTCAAGTGTTTTGCCTTGCATAGGCAACAGTGAAGGGTGTTCTGCATGTACATAATACTCAGAATAGAGAAATGATTGTGGTGGGCCCTGCCAGGCGCCGTGGTGGGCCCCACCAACTCTGATGTATTCTGTACACCAAAATACCTAAGGGAAGCCTACAGAGGCCTATGTGCATAATCGAGGTCGATACGGGGACTAAGACCGAGCCAAATCAACAGAAGCCCGAAATTGCATAATGGTGAAAAGTCAGGGTCAACAATACCCAAATCACTTAAGCTTAAATCAAGAGTTTTTTAAAACTTATTCCATATAAAAAATCAGTCATTAAAACCCCCTTTTTTTATGCTCGATTTACTACAACTCCAATCTAGATTATCCATAACACACAATCATTCACTAATAGTACTAATTCATGTATCTTCAAGGCATTTTAATACGTAAGAACACATACGACTTAAAATTCTACAATTCACTTAGTTCACACTCACGACAGCAACTTGATCTTTTAAAACAAAACAAAACACAAAACACAAAAGTTTCAACATATAGAACCGTAACTCACATATCAATTTCCCTATTCTCAAAATAATTTTTTCAAGAATTTCATTAAGCAAACACAATAACCATTCGGCAGCAACAACCTTAATGCCAAAAACACAAAAACATTCAATCATAATTAACCATTAAATTCTATTCTTCTTTACTCATGCACAATTCTCCACCAAAAGCAAAGTTCCAACCAAATTAAATGAAAATAGGGAAAAGAAAAAAAATGGAGCAGACAAAAAACACACACAAGAAAAACACTTCCACCTTGCAACCTCTTATCCTTTACAATCTCATATATAGTCGTCTTCCTAATTTCATTCACCCTAACATACGTTTTTATTTTTTTCCTTCTTCCACAACCATCAAAAACTTCAACTGGAAATCTAAATCAAAACAATCTAAACCAAAATAACATCAAAGAAAACAAATAGGGAAAAAGAATATATCATGCACTCTAATTTTCCCCACCTTCAAAGTTCTTACTGACCTTTACTACTCCAATAACTCACTAAAAGCATGCCTTCTGAGCCCTGCTACAAAGAAGATTTTACATATTTGGACATAAAAGAATAATCGGTCGAAACAAGAAGAAAGAAGAAAATAAATAGAACATGCTAGAACTCTCACCTTAACACTCACCAATCTTCAATAACATCCAACCATTCTTTAACTTAAACATCCTATTTTAATTTCTAACACCATAGTGCACATGCAAGCTTCTTTTATTGAGAATCGACCAAAGCAAAACAAAGAAATAGGTTGCAAAAAAATCAAAAGAACAAAAAGATAATTTGATGTTGCTTGAGTATTGAATTAAAGGCAAATGTTGAATACTTAATAAAGGTAAAGAGATAAGGAATTAAGATAATGTTTCAGTGGAAAGCTTAAGAGAAGATGAGGAAGAGAAATGGGTTTGACGGATGAGAAAAGATATGAATATTATTGAAAATTTGGGGATAAGGAAGAAGTGGATGAGTGGTCTTCCTTTAACTCTCTTTTTATCAACTAAATTAGTTCTATGGTATCCAATACACACACATACACCATCACTTCCTCCTTTCTTCCCTAACATAATTAAAATATATATTGTTTATATACCTCTACAATACATTATATACAAATAAACGCCATATACTATACATATATACACATATTTAATATGCTATATACATACATACATATATATATATATATATATATATATATATATATTCTATAATTATACATTATATTATATAATAGAATTTATATACATCTTATATAAAATAATATTTTATAATACCTTGTATTCATTATATATATATATTATACACATTATACATAATATTATATAGTATAATAAAATATGGTATAGTATAATAAAATAAAATAAAATTTCATACAATAAAATATAAGATATAATACATTATGATGTGATATAATAAAATAAAATATCTCAATTAATACAATATATTTATATATTTATTTGTAATATAAACATATTTATTAATATATATTTTTTATGCATATTTTAAATATTAGTTTTGCTTCTTAAGTATATATTTATATTTACATACATACCTTGTAAATCACCACTTAAAAATTATACACAAATACTTAAATCTACACGTACATAATCTCGTATAATTATACCTATATTCCTTCATATAAATAAATTTTATTAATGAAACATACATATATTTATACTAAATATTCCTAATAATCAGTATATGATACGTATAAAAATCATATTTCCATATTTATCGAGCATTCATCTTAATATTAAACTCATCTAATGACACATCATTCACTATTCAATCATTTCATCAATTATTATCATATCAAAATCATCACACATATCAAATAACACATCGCATAAATACTCAATACAATGTACTAAAAGTGAGGATATGACAACTCTCTCCCCTTAAATTAGAATTTTACCCTCAAAATTCTAATCCTAATTACTTGGAAATAAATGAGGATATTGTTGTTTAATATTTGATTCACGTTCCCATGTCACCTCTTGCCCTGTATGATGATTCCACAACACTTTCACTAATGAAATTTGCTTATTCCTTAGCTATTTTGTCTCTCGAGCTAAAATTTTGATAGGTTCTTCACCATAAGATAAATCAGACAGAACTTTAATATTCTCCACTGGTATTATGTATGATGGATTAGATCTATATCTATGTAACATGGATACATGGAAAACATTATGAATTCTGTCTAATTCTGGTGGCAAAGCTAGATGATAAGCCAATGGTCCAATTCCTTCCAACACTTCATAAGGACTAATGAATCTTAGACTCAGCTTCCCTTTTTGACCAAACTGTAGAATTCTCTTCCATGGTGATACTTTAAGAAATACCTTATCCCCAATGTTGTATTCAATATTCCTGCACTTCAAATCTATATAGGATTTCTATCTATCAGAAGCTGCTTTCAATCGTTCCCTGATTAACTTTACTTGCTCTTCTGCCTATTGTATAATGTTGGGTCCTAATAACTATCTTTCACCAACTTCATCCCAATTCAGGGGAGTTCTACAGTGTCTACCATACAGTGCTTCATACGGTGCCATTTGAATACTGGATTAGAAACTATTGTTATAAATGAATTCAATGAGTGGAATGTACCTGTCCCAACTTCCAACCTACTCTAAAACATAAGCTCAAAGCATATCTTCTAATATTTGAATGATCAATTCAAATTGTTGATCAGTTTGTGGATAAAACACTGTACTGAAATGCACCTTAGTGCCTAAGGCTCATTGAAAACTCCACCAAAACCAAGAAGTAAACTGTAGATCTCTGTCAGATACAATAAATGATGGTATCCCATAAAGTCTCACTATCTCCTAAATATACAATCCTATCAACTGTTCTAAGCTGTAATCCATACGTACAGGTATAAAATATGCCAATTTAGTCAATTTGTCGATAATTACCCATACAGCATAATGTTTATCTTTTATCAACGACAGTCCTGTGATAAAATCCATCATCACTCAATCCTATTTCCATTCCTGTATAGCTAGTGGTTGTAGTAAACCTATTGGTACTTTATGTTCAGCCTTCTTTTGCTGGCACACTAAGCATTTAGAAACAAATTTTGCAATATCCTTCTTCATACCTACCCATTAGTAAGATAGCTTCAAATCTCTATACATCTTAGTACCTCCTTGATGGTAGGAATACAAACTGTTATGAGCTTCATTCAGGACCTGTCTCTTCAGTTCTTATGCAGCTTCTTTAATACAGTCAGGCAACAAAGGTTTCAATTACAACTATAATTCAATAAGAATATAATCTGGTTGCACTATCAATATAGCATTCAACCGTCAAATCTCCCATACTAACATCATTAACAATTATTGCAATATAGTAAATGTCTCCTAACTTAGTGCATCTGCTACTAAATTAGCTTTTCCCAAATGATAATCAATGATACAATCATAGTCCCTAATTAGTTCCATCCATTGCCTTTATCTTAAATTCTGCTCTTTCTACATTTCCAGATACTTCAAACTCTTGTGATCCATATAAATGTAACATTTTTTACCATATAAGTAATGTCACTAAATCTTCAATGCAAACACAATAGCAACTAATTCTAAATCATATGTTGGATAATTCCATTCATGTGATCTCAGCTGTCTAGAAGCATAACCAATCACCTTCCATTCTTGCATCAAAAAATAACTCAAATCATTCAGCGAAGCATCACTGTAAATGACATAATCCTTCCCTGGTGTAAGCAAAACCAACACTGGCGCTTGGGTCAGACACTACTTTAGTATATTAAAACTCTTTTGATATTTCTTTATCCACTCAAATGGTACATCTTTCCATAAAAGTGTTGTCAGAGGTGTAACAATCATAGAAAATCCTTTTATAAATCTTCAGTAGTATTCTACTAAACCCAAGAAACTACGTACCTCAGTAACTGATTTTGGTGCCTACCAATTCATAACAGCCTCGATCTTACTAGGATCCACTTTAATGCCTTCAGCTGAAATCACATGTCCCAGAAAGCAAACTTGATCCAACCAAAAAGCACATTTCGATAATTTCTTGTATAGTTACTTCTCTCTCATCAATTGTAAGACCAATTGTAAGTGTTAATCATGCTCTTTTTGATCTTGAGAGTATATCAAAATATCATCATGAAGACCATAACAAATTGGTCTAGATATTCCTTGAAAATTATGTTCATCAGAGCTATAAACGCTACTGGTGCATTAGTTAATCCAAAAGGCATCACCAGAAATTCATAGTACCCATACCGCGTATGAAAAGCAGTCTTTGAAATAGTATTCTCTTGAATTTTCAACTGATGATAGCCAGATCTTAGATCAATCTTGGAGAATATAGATGTTCCTTTCAACTGATCAAATAAATCATCAATTCGGGGTAAAGGATAGCAATTCTTAATGGTCACTTGGTTCAACTGCTGATAGTCAATACACATATGCATCTACCTATCTTTCTTCTTAACAAATAACACAGGTGCACCCCAAGGAGAAATACTCAGCCATATAAATCCAATATCCAGTAACTTCTATAAGTGCTGCTTTAACTCTTTTAATTCGGTTGGAGACATTTGATAAGGTGGAATGGATATTGGTTCAGTTCCAGGCATTATCTCAATTTCAAATTCAACTTCCCTGACCGGAGGCAATCCTTGTAATTTATCTAGAAATACAACTGGAAAATCGTATACTGTAGAAATCTTTGTTAACTGTACTTCTGATTGTTTAGTATCCACCACATATACCAGTATAGCTTCATATCCTTGCTTCAACAATTCCTGAACTGTTGCTGAAATAAGACTATGAGCTATCAATGGTCTAACTCCCTATAGACACACCAATTTAAAATTTGGATAGCCAGTATAGCTTGTGGAAATAGGTTGCGAAAATAGGTTACAGAAATAGTATTGAGAATCGGCCAAAGAAAAATAAAGAAATAGGTTACAGAAAAATCAAAAAGAACAAGAAGATAATTTGATGTTGCTTGAGTATTGAATTAAAGGAAAAGGTTGAATACTTAATAAAGGTAAAGAGATGAGGAATTAAGATAATGTTTTGGTGGAAAGCTTAAGAGAAGATGAGGAAGAGAAATGGGTTTGATGGATGAGAAAAGAAATGGATATTATTGAAAATTGGGGGATAAGGAAGAAGTGGATGAGTGGTCTTCCTTTAACTCTCTTTTTATCAATTAGAATTAGTTCTATGGTATCCAATACAGACACACACACCATCACTTCCTCCTTTCCTCCCTATCATAATTAAAATATATATTATTTATATACCTCTACAATACATTATATTTATATTTATATACATCATATACATATATACACCACATACTATACATATATACACATATTTAATATGTTATATGCATATATATATATATATATATATATATATATATATCCTATAATTATACATTATATTATATAATATAATTTATATACATCTTATATAAAATAATACTTTATAATACCTTGTATTCATTATATATATATTATACACATTATACATAATATTATATAGTATAATAAAATATGGTATAGTATAATAAAATATAATCTAAAAAAATGAAATAACATTTAATACAATAAAATATAAGATATAATACATTATGATGTGATATAATAAAATAAAATATCTCAATTAATACAATATGTATATTTATTTATTTGTAATATAAACATATTTATTAATGTATATTTTTTTATACATATTTTAAATATTAGTTTTGCTTCTTAAATATATATTTATATTTACATACATACCTTGTAAATCACCACTTAAAAATTATACACATAAACTTAAATTTACACGTACATAATCTTGTATAATTATACCTATATTCCTTCACATAAATAAATTTTATTAATTAAACATACATCTATTTATACCAAATATTCTTGATAATCAGTATATGACACTTATAAAAATAATATTAGCATATTTATCAAGCATTCATCTTAACATTAAACTCATCTAACAACACATCATTCACTATTCAATCATTTCATCAATTATTATCATATTAAAATCATCACACATATCAAATAACATATCGCATAAATACTCAATACAATGTACTAAAAGTAAGGACGTGACATATTGAACCTTCTATTTAATTTTAACATCTTTCATGCAAATATTTTAATCTTATTAATGCAAATAGAATATATATTCATAAACTTAGCCATAAGTAACACAAGTTTCAAACATAAAGCATATTCTTTCCTTATTGTATACAGTTTTGTTACTTAACAATATTTGCAATACAAAATCCTAAATGTAGTGCAGAACCCATAGCTTGTATATGTCATCTATAGTAGATTTAGCTCCAGGGATCTTTATTAGCATGATCTTGCACTGAGGCCAAGTCCCCTCTACATGCTCCAAGAAGCAAGACATTAGTCACCTTCCGTTAAATTTTGGCATCAATTGATGGATAGTCTGTTTGTGACCATACTAATGATAGATTCTAGTAGGATTGTAGTAGGCATAGGCTCTCAATCTTGGTAGTCAAATATAGTTAATGTATGTCCTCACTATCATATGTTGAATGTACCACCAAGGATAGATCCACCTGACATCACTTTCAAGGATGGTCCCCATCCATTCGATCCAGCCATTGAAAGTCAATGTTCTGACCTCATTGAAGGTGTAGGCTCTTTTCATATGGTTACAAGATGCATATCTCTATGGATCACCCATCAATGGTGCCTAGATCCCTAGCTTCTCTTGAATCCAAATTTGTAAAAATAAAAAAATAAGAAAAGTAAAATAAAAAATAAAAGCTTGATGAGTTGAAAACCTTACAAAAAGCTACTCAGATAAAAATTAGAGTGAGCCGCTGAACTGAAAACTCAAGGAGGCAATTCAAATAAAAATTAGGGTCTTTAAAAAAATCACAAGAGCCCATTTACTAAAAAAGGTAACTTATACAAAAATTAGGGTGAAAATATAGCTATAAGCTGTAACCTTGCAAAGGTAGCTTAGAAATTATACCTATAGCAGCAGCAGATTACCACTAAAACATCCAAATTGACCCCACTTCACTTTATCAAGATCATTGAAAAATGGGATTGACCCTACTCTATTTAGTTGACTATTAACTAATCATCAAATCCCTATAGCCAGACAGATTAATAAGTAGAAATTATACTAGTAATTCAAATGTAGCTACTCTCAACCATGAAGGAGTAATCACCAACTTATGGTTGTTAGTGTATACTTTAGAGCATCATGTTTTATTATAATTTAATATTGAATAATTCATCAATAAAGGCATTATTCATTATTCAATTTACTTGAATGATCATTAACTAAATAATGAATTCCAAGATATTGGAACAATACAAAAGAATTCATAAAGCGTTTATGAAACGAGATTCTTATTATATGCAAATGTTCAATATCTAAAGTATCTTTGATCAATGTATTAATAAGATGGATATTATTAATGCGGTTAAGATCAGTACATATTATACTTCCTTATAGGATTATTCTCATTCATTATGACAAGAGTTGTCTAAAGTGAACATATGAATGAGTAGTTTGGGACTGACTCATTGGAGACCTTGCCAGTGAGATTTCATATGGATGATTAATCTATGTTTGTGAAATATATCTCACTCATATCAGTAGTGCAAGTATCCTTAAGACTTGAGATAACAATGTTATCTTAATTATGTATCACTATGTCTTGACTCCTATGTTTTATTCCTCCTTAGGAGTCATTCATACCTTGAAGGTTAGACATGGTGTGAAGTAGTTGAAGGTATTTTTTTATCAATAAAGGATTCACCACCCCAGATTAAATGTAGGGGTTTTATCTCATTGATTCATGTAATATTTTTTATTCAGGAATCTCTCGCCAGAGTAGAATACCTATTGATGAATGAGTTTCATAAGGGCATTTTGGGAATAAAGATCATGGTATATGAAACATCAAAGTTAGGGCATGATCTAACATACTAGATTGTGCATTGAGTTGATATTAATCCATACTCAAACTTAAGATGAGATAGTGGATGGTGAAAAGAGTTTATTGCATGGAATCTGATATAGAAGGGTTATAGTCAACCTAATGACTTCATGACATTTGGGTAGTCATGATGTGTGACTAGAAACCGCTCTTGATTTACATATGATGTTATTAAATAAAGTTTAATAATATGTTCATATGCTACCAACATGTCAAGAATCCAATAAGTCGTACATTAAAAGTAAGAGGAATGATAATTACGAATGTATGTTGATGAAATAATGTTTTATGGTTATAGGATAACCTAGATTTTTTATGTTCATTTAATAGATCATAAAAAGAGCTTCGATTTGATACCAAGATCACTTAAATTTGATAAGTAGAACTCAAGATACATTTAAGTTAACATATTTTATGTGTATGGTAAATACAGAATTGGACGAAATTAAATGACTTAATAGTCAATACATGATTTTCACATGACTTATTCATGTATGATGAATTAAAAGGAAGTGTACATGATTTTCATGTACTTTTAGAGGTGTCACATCCGCATTATTAGCATTTTTACATGTTTGCATTTTAGGTATGAGAATGAATGGTGCACAAAAAGTATGATGGGACTATGATTAGTATATGCTTTGATATGCTAGATATGCTTATGACTATGATATGCATGAATCAAATTTCATAAAGATATAGAATTCAAAGTGAAAAGAGGTAAAAAAAATAGTTTAAAGTGATGAAAATAGAGTATTCATGCCTTAAGAACTGCATTTTGAATGCTTATGAAAGGTGATCCTAATGATGTCTTCGAATGAAATTTATAAGTGAAATAAAATGATTAGATATGTTAAACATGATATTCTATATGAAAGTAGAGGTTAGAATCTATATTAGGAAGTAAAAATGAAGTTAGAATTAAAAATAAGTTAAGTTGAAAGTAAAGGCTATTTTTGTCATTTTACTTAAAGAGAGGGGTATTTTTGGAAACTAAAAATATGTATGTATTATGTAAGATGTGTGTTATGTATGTATGAAATGTATGGTATAATTTATTAAGGAAAAACATTTAATTAAATAGAAAAGTGATAATTCAAGGAAGGAACCAACAGGAATTTGACAAATGTCAAGCTCTCATTGGACCCTTCTTTAATTAAGTTAATCACTTAGTTATATTAGGATTTTCATAAGGAAAATTAGTCATTTTTCCTCTTCTTCTCTAGACCATACACTCTTATCTTCTTCCTCTCCTCTTTTCCATTTCTAATTTTAACAAAAATAAAGCTAAGGTAATTTTTCATGGAAATTCTTTATTTAAGAGGTTCTCAAGCTTGCTCTCTTCATATGTGTGCTTATTGCTTCATATTCTTTAATATAATTGATGTATGGAGCATTTAAGGTTTCTTCTATCATGAATAATTTGAAGTAAATGAAATAAAAATGATGAATTTGGTGAGATATGTGCCTAAGCATGCTTAACATGCTATCTTGGTGCAACCAAAATGAAATTATGTATGTATATGTGTTTTCATATGAACCCTAGCTTGTATATGATGTAATTAACTCTTAATTTATGGTGCTATGTATGAATGACGAATATGGGGTGATGAAATGTGCTAAAAGATATGAAAAGGGTGAAGGAAAGTGGAAGAAGAGTAGTGATTTTGAATAAGATGTTTGCTGCCTTATTTTGGAAGCATGACTTCCTTGTAGTATAAGGGGAAACCATTGTGTTTTGGCCTGATTATTATATATGAAATACTTAAATTATGTGTTGGGATATTGATTGTGTAATTTGAATGCAAATGGAAGTGAATTAGAATGCCAAACTTGCATTAGAAATGAAATGGTATAAAGAAGAAAATGTAAAAAAAAAGTTGCTACCCAAATTTGTCATTTTTTGTATATGGCCTCTAAAATTTGGTATGAGTGAATAAATGATAAGAATGCATGAATATAAGATGGAATAGGGTGTTATAATGAAGAAATTGGCATTTGGTTGCATGAAAAATGAAGGGGAACCATAAGTATACAAACCCGGATTTTAGCCTCGGTAGAATTTTGGACCCGGTTTAGAATTGACTTTTGGAGGCCTTAACGTTGTCCAAAAATTTTGTGTCAGTGCTCAAATTAAATCTTATTGAGTATATTTTCTAATGGTATATAGCTCATTCAAAACTGAAAAATATAAGGCAGTCAAAAAGGGAACGCCATCCTCAGGGGTCCCTGACAAGAAAACCAAAATGAAAGGTTTTATAAAGTGAATGTGCATACTATGTTTTTCTATAGTTTAAGACTTTGTTTTTATGGTTTGTTACCTTGATTTATACATGGATTTAAGGCCTAAATGTAAATGTTCTTCATGATTTATAATGCGTCCTATAAGGTTACTATATGGATGAAGCAAGGTAAGGTAGAAGTAAAAGGAAAAGTAAAGTAAGAATTAACCAAATGAGTAGTGCATTGCCTTACATGTTTTGATCACTATCATGGTTATGTATATACATTTACAAATCCAACAGAGAGAAAAAAAGAGGACCAAATGAATAGTAACCTATGAATAGTATCCTCGACCAAATGAAGAGTAACTTACATAACATAGTTTGACTATTTAAGGAAAGGATGTTTAAGGTATTTAAACTTAATATTATACTTAATTAAACAATTTAAGTTATTAATATGCTTAATGTTATACACTTAAAACGTAGAAAATTTATACTAAGACATATTTATTATTAATACATAATTGTGACTTGTGTACACATTTATCCTTTGATTGTGAAATATGGAATGCTATGGAATGGAATGATACTTGAATGATTATGGATTCTTAATACTAAATTAAAGTAAAATGAAAATGTTACAGGTCCAACTCACGAAGTGCACACTTCCCCTTTAGGTATCGATAAGGGCAAAGTGATAGCAAGTTTATGCTATTCATCTTATGACCCCTGCATAGGGTCTTAAAATGATGGTTTCTCACTTAATTGCTTATGATAGCAATGTTGTGAGATTTTATTGTCAATGGTATTATATAGTCATCATTACTTATAGTCATTAAAGCATCATGTCATGAATCATCCATACATACATACATACATATTCATGACATAGCATACAGAGGATATAAGAGGAAAAGAAATTGATATATAGAGAGATGTTTATTGATAGCGTACAAGGTCATACAATTATTATCGATTCCCTTGATGGAATCATACAGTATAGGTTCTTATGATGAACCATAGAGAAATATTATGTTCCTACGGGAACCAGAGAATGATACAGTACCGGTACATAGAGAAATGGACCCAATACAAGATTGTGTATAATCATACAGAAAAGAAAAGAAATGTTACAAGAAAAATCAAAGGGAGAATGCAAAGCATGAATGCATTCTTATAAGCATACATTATCATTTATACATGTTGCAAATATGGAAGTTATTGATGAATAGTAATTTATGAATAGTACTTGATGAATAGTAACTTATAAATACTACCGTATGCCTTATACATTGATTATAATAGCTAACGAGTGATGCAAAATGCCACTATATGATACAGTTATATGACTCATTATTGATTACTGTGATTTAACTTCAAAATGTTATTTCTTATATATGCTCATATCATTTACTTATTTTATAGCACTACTGAGTTTTATACTTAGCGTTTGTCATTTGATAAACGCAGGACTAGGACCTTCAGGTGAGAACCTAGGCTGATCCATCTACAGTCAAAGGAGATTGTGATTTGAAGAATCTCATTCTCAAGGCAGCTTGGGACTAATGTAACATACTCTATGGTGATCTTGTATATATGCAACTTATTATATTAACCTTAGTGGCAATAATACTTGTAGTATGAACTTGTGATGTGTGTAATATTGATATTACCTTATCGTGTGCAATTAAATATACATATCACATTACGAATGATGGTGTGATGAAAACATATGTTGAAATAAAATGGATGCATATTATTATGTATTGATATTACCTCTGTTATGATGATATATGATAATATATTTACGTATGACTACCATAGTAATTTACTGTAGTAAAAAAAATAACAAAAATAAAGTAATAATAAAAAAATTAAAAAAAAAGATGTATAGATCCTTTTGTAGAATATTTAATGATTTCCTTGTTTAGGGGATTATTAACTATTCTACGGGAGTGTGTTACACCAGGTTAGGGTGTGAGAGGAGGGATTTAAGTCATGCATATGCAAGTCACATGCCTGAAGCATATGACATGCACATGCATATGACTTAAGTAACCTAAAACTAATTAGGTTTTTATAAGTTATTTAACTTAAATTTTAGGGTTACATAACAAGAAATTTTAGCTGCCTCCTTCCTCCATTGGTTCCAAGCATTTCAAAGCTCAAGAACAAGGAGATCAATTTGGTTTTTGATGGGAGATCAAAGAAGAAAAACCAAATTCATATGTTATACTTCATCTATTCCTTTTATTTTGTTTTACTAGTCTCTAAACAAAACAAGTAATATTGATTACTAATCATTCTCATTGCTTGTGTGGATAGTTTAGAGATCCTTTAAGTTGGGGATTGAAAAGTTTGCTACAACTTTTCTGACGAATAAGAAGATCTATATAAAAGTAAGTTTCTAATCTCTTCTTTAGTGATCTTCTCATTGTTGATGTATTCTGTGTATGGTATTGCTAGATCTGATAAAATCATGTGTTTTAAAAATTTTAAATTATGTCTTTCATTACTAAACACATTTTCATAAACCAATAGTGGTATCAGAGCGATTTGGTATTGTAATCTATGCATAGAATACATAAAGATTTTAGTTTCTTAATATGATTGTAGCTTGCAACATTTTCATGTTTGAAGGGGTTATTGTTTGAATTTGGATTTGAAATTTTAACCACTTATTCTTCATTGAATTAACTTGGTTTATTTTAAAGAAAACTAAATACATATGTGGAAATTTTATAAGATAAAAATTCATATGTTGTGCATGCTCTCATTGATAAGGCCAAATGGATTTTTATGTTATTCTTAATGTTCTTTCTTGATTATTGCATGTTTAATTGTTGAATATGTAATGAATCAATTAGTTAATGCGTTAAATTGATGATGGAACACTTTGAATGAATTATTATTTGATTTGGATGTGATTATATGTAATTCATGTTCATATTAGCATAGAAAATCCATTTATGGTATATTCGGCCTTTCAATATAATTGCTCATGTTTTTCTATTAATTCATGTATTTTAATGTTTTAAACACATTAAAGTTTTTAAAAATTAAATTTTATTAATTTTTGATATTAACAAGTATTTTATTTGAATTAAAACTCTTAAATGGAGCAATTTAAGCATGATAAGGAGTCTTACTAGTTTTCTACTTTTTGACTTCTGTTTTAAATTCTAAGTGATATCTTACTATTTAAAGTGTGATTAAATAATTAATATATTACTTTTTAGATGATTATTTAAATTAATAAATAATTTATTCAAATAGAATTCAAAACCATATGTTTTTGAATGCAAGCCCAACAATTATTTTAAAAGGTAAAATTTATTTGAATTTTAAAATGAAAAAACTGAAATGATATTATGAGAAGATTATTCATTTAAGCATTTTGAATGTATGGAAGTATGAATATATGGCATGATGGTGATTATGGACTTAGTCCAATATGATTGAGCATATGCATCATTTTATAAATTTTGGTAACTAGGGCTTATGAGTCCTACCTTTCTCTTAAATTCTTTTGTACTTCTCTTCTCATCTACTTCCCCTAAATGTAACTTAGGGTTTCTGCTATTGACATTTGTAATTAGATTGCATAGGTTGTAAAGGAGTTATAAAAGAAGGCAAAAGGAGCCAAGGAGCAAGGTGTGACTAAAAGAGGAAACTCCAAGACCAAATTTGTAATAGAATAGTCTTATTTCAAAATTTTAGGGTTTGTAAAATCATGCATAACCTAGGTTTGACCTTAGACTTAAAATTCTACAATCATCATATTATAAATTATTATAATTATGAATGTATGAGTTACACGAGCATGCCATAGCTTGCATGAGCTAGGACTGTGCAAGGTACACCAATTGCACATACCCACCTTGAATGTTTTAAATGAAATAAAAGGAAATAAATCCCTCAAAGGAATATAAATCTAAGGCCTTCCATTTTCTAAGATAAGGGTGGAGAGCTTCTTGTCATTTAAGTTGTTGAGCACACTTAAGCCTATTTAACATGGGGTATATCTAAGTTTTAGAAAATGGGTTGGATTTAAATAAAATATTTTATTTGTTGGGCATACCCAAGGTAAAATGTTTTATAGGTCGAGTTGGGGAATTGTGTTATGTAAGATAATATAAGTATCAAGAAAAGTTGATAACCTAATGATTCAGTAGTCATATATAGATATGATTGACATCAAAGATGTCTACCTATTGACATTAAGTTCTAATTTATTGAGCATGCTCAAGATTGGGCTTAATGGTCATTGGATACTAACCTACTAAGGAAGGCAAAGCACAACCTTCCGGATTAATAGTTGAGGGTTATTAGTTTGAAATAAAATAATGGGAGATAAAAACTAATAAAAGACCTTATTATGTTTTTAAATACATGATGTTTTTAATGACACACTATTTCTCCTTTTTCTCTAGATTTTTCTAAAATGTTAAGAAAATTTGATCTCCGCAGAATTCTTGAACATAAATTGAATGGACCCAACTACATTGACTGGATTCACCAAATCAAAATAGTTTTGAAAGGTGAACAAATAGCCTATGGAATGGATCAAGCTTATCCACACACGCTTGTGGCCAACACCTCTGATGAAGTCAGAGATGCTTACAATAAGTTTAAGCAGGAGGATGAAATAGCTAGCAGCATTATGCTGAGAGCTACGGAGAATGATCTCCAAAAGTAGTGAAAGACTATGAACTCTTATGTTATGGCTACTTATCTTAAAATGCTTTTTAAGGAAAAATCGATGATTGAGAGATTTGAACTATCAAAGGGCACAGTCAAGAAGAAGGGCAAGAAGCCAGCTATGAAGCCTAAAGGTGGTATGGGTAAGAAAGCTGCAGAAAAACCCTCCAAGGGTATTTGCTTCCATTACAATAAGGAAGGGCATTGGAAAAGAAACTGCAAGGAATATGTGGAGCTAGTAAAGAAGAACCATGCTTCTTCTTTAGGTATATTTATGATTAAGGTTAACTTTAATGTTGTTTCTAATAATAAGAGTTGGGAGAGTTGGGTATTAAATACTGGCTATGCATCTTATATTTATTGTGATTTGCAAGGGCTAGTCAGCAGGAGGAGGCTAAGTAGGAATGATACAGATATCATGGTTCGTAATGGAGCATAAGTTGCTGCATTAGAAACATGAACCTATATTTTGCATTTAGCTTATAGTTTAAAATTAGAACTTAATAATTATTATTTTGTTTTAAGTTTAAATAAGAACCTTATTTCAGTATCTTGTCTTGTTGAACAAGGATTTAATTTTTCTATTAATAATAATAGTTGTTCAATGTTTAAAGATGGTATGTTTTACTATTTTGCAAATGTTAAGAATGGAATCTATATACTGAATGATACAAACCTTATTTGCAATGTTCAAACTAAGAGAATCAAAGTTAACACTCTTAATCCACTCTTTCTATGACATTGTCATCTTGGCCATATAAACACTCTATCAAAGTTGCACAAACTAGGAAACTTGGGTTCATTTGATTATGAATCTTATGAAACATGTGAATCTTATTTATTAGGCAAGATGACAAAATCATCTTGTAAAGGAAAAGGTGAAAGAGCTAAAAAGGTACTAAAACTCATACATTTAGATGTATGTGGTCCTATGTCCATCCATGCTAGAGGTAGATATAGCTATGTCATTACATTCATAGATTACTATTCAAGATATGGATGTTTGTACTTAATGAAGCATAAATATGAAGCCTTTGAGAAGTTCAAAGAATTCAGAGATAAAATAGAGAAATAACTTGGCAAGACTATTAAAACTCTTCATTTCGATCGAGGTGATAAATACCTAAGCCAAGAGTTTCTTGAATATCTCAAAGATAATGGGATTTTATCTCAATGGACACCTCCTTATACACCTCAACATAATGGTGTATCAGAAAGGAGGAATCAAACTTTATTATATATGGTACAATCCATGATGAGCCTTGTAGAATTACCTAAATCATTTTAGGGCTATGCACTAGAGACTGCTGTTCATATTTTGAACAGAATACTATATAAATCGATTGAGGTTACACCATATGAGATATGGTATAAAAAGAAACCTATCTTATCTTATTTGAAGGTATGGGGTTGTCCTTCTTATGGTAAAAGGACAATGTTAGATAAGCTTGAGGCAAAGTCTGATAAATGCTATTTTATAGAATATCCTAAAGAAACCATAGGATATTACTTCTATCTTCCTTTGGAATAAAAGGTGATTGTTTCAAAGCATGTTATTTTCTTAGAGAAAGAATTTCGTTTAAAAGGAGATAATGGGAGTAAAATTAAGCTTGATGAAGTTTAATCACCACAAGATGAAGCAGATCAACTGATTGATCCTACTGATGTAGAATCAGGACCTATGGAAACATAAGCTCCCAGACGCAAAACTAGAATAAGAACTAGGCCTGAGAGGTATGGATTCCTTGTTCATGAGAATAAGCAAGTCTTATTAGTTGAAAATGATGAGCCCATAGACTATGATGAAGTTTTGTAAAGTTCAAAATATGACTTATGGTTAAAAGCTATGAAGTCTGAAATGGATTCCATGTCAGAGAACCAAGTATGGACTCTAGTTAATTCACCTGAGGGGATTAAGCCCATTGGGTGCAAGTGGGTCTTCAAAAAGAAGACAGACATGGACGGTAATATGGTTACCTATAAAGCTCGCTTGGTAGTGAAGGGTTATCATCAAAAACAAGGAATTGATTATGATGAAACTTTCTCACCAGTAGCTATGCTTAAATCCATAAGAATCTTACTTGCTATTACTACTCATTATGATTATGAGATATGGAAAATGGATGTGAAGACAGCTTTCCTTAATGAAAGTTTGCTTGAGGAAATGTATATGACACAACCTGATGGTTTTACATCCAATGATAGCAATAAGGTATGCAAACTTTAAAGATCCATTTATGGATTGAAGCAAGCATCAAGGAGCTGGAACATTCATTTTGATGAAGCGGTTAAAGAATTTGGCTTCATTCAAAATATTAATGAACCATGTGTTTACAAGAAGGATAGTGGGAGTGCAATTGCTTTCCTTATATTATATGTAGATGACATATTACTCATTGGAAATGATGTTTCATTTTTACAGAGTGTTAAAGTTTGGTTATCTAAACAATTCTCCATGAAAGACCTTGGAGAAGCCAGTTATATTTTAGGTATAAGGATCTATAGAGATAAATCAAGAAGGCTTATTGGTCTTTCACAGTCTACTTACATAGATAAGGTACTAAAGAGGTTTAATATGGATCTTTCAAAGAAGGGTTATATTCCCATGGTACATGGGAAACATCCTTCTAAAGCATAGTGTCCTAAGACACAAGATGATAAAAAGATTGCATGACTAGGATTCCATATGCATTAGCAATTGGATCCATCATGAATGCTATATTATGTACTAGACTAGATGTGGCATTCTCTTTAAGTGTCCCAAGTAGGTTCTAATCCAGTTATGGAGAGGAACACTAATCAGCTGTCAAGAATATCCTCAAGTACTTGAGAAGAACTAAGGATATATTTTTAATATACAAAGAAGGGGATTTGTAATTAACTAGGTATACAGAGGCCAATTTCTAATATGATAAAGATGATTACAAATCTCAATCAGGTTACGTGTTTGTGATGAATGGTGGTGTAGTTATTTAGAATAGTTCTAGACAAGAGACCACAACAGATTCTACAACAAAGGTAGAGTACATAACTACATTGAACGCATCAAAGGAGACTGTGTGGATAAGGAAGTTCATTCATGAACTTCGTATGGTTCCCTGTAGTGAAAAAAGTATTCCTCTATTTTATGATAACAATGGAGCAATAGCCCAAGCAAAGGAGCCTAGGTCTCACCAGAAGAGTAAACATGTACTCAAGAGATACCATTTAATTAGAGAGATCATTGGTAGAGGAGAAGTAGAGGTTAATAGAGTTCCTACAAAGTAAAACATGGTAGACCCTCTCACTAAGACATTGACATAAAGCAAGCATGATAGACATGTAACTTCCATAGGATTGAAGTTTATGTATGATTGGCTCTAGCACAAGTGGGAGTTTTTTGTGTATGCTCTAGAGCATCATGTTTTATTTTAATTTAATATTGAACAATTTATCAATAAAGGCATTATTCATTATTTAGTTTGCTTGAATGATTATTAACCAAATAATGAATTCTAAGATATTGGAACAGTACAAAGGAATTCATAAAGAGTTTATGAAATAGGTTTCTTATTGTATGAAAATGTTCAATATCTAAATTATCTCTGATCAATGTATTAATAAGAATGGATATTATTAATGCGATTAAGATCAGCACATGTTATGCTTCCTTATGGGATGATTCTCATTTATCATGATAAGAGTTATCTAAAGTGAACATGTGGATGAGCCATTTGGAACTGACTCATTTGAGACCTTGCTAGTGAGATTTCATATGGATGATTAATCTATGTCTGTGAAATATATCTCACTCATATCAGTAGTGCAAGTATTCTTAAGACTTAAGATAACAAGGTTATCTTAATTATATATCACTATGTTTTGACTCTTATGTTTTATTCCTCCTTAGGAGGTGTCATTGCTTGGAGGTTGGATATAGTGTGAAGTAGTTGAAGGTATTTGTTTATCAATAAAGGATTCACCACCCCAGATTAAATGTAAGGGTTTTATCTCATTGATTCATGTAATATTCTTTATTTAGGAATCTCTGGCTAGAGTAGAATGCTTATTAATGAATGAGTTTCATAAGGGAATTTTGGGAATAAAGATTATGGTACATAAAATATCAAATTTAGGGCATGATCTAATACACTTGATTATGCATTGAGTTGACATTAATCCATACTCAAACTTAGATGAGATAGTGGATGGTAAAAGTGTTGGTTTGTGTAGTTAATTAAGCAGCGGAAGAAATTTAAAATTTTATTTTAAAACAACAAACCAAAAGATGATCTTTGCATCAAAACATAGAGAAAACTGTTAAGAGATTTGAAGCAACAGATTGATAGTAACTCTTAC
>CANYBF011209319.1:0-10215 GCA_948192965.1 Dalechampia spathulata | reverse complement strand
ATTAATTGTTGCATTCATTTATTAGCGCCACTGAGTTTTACTCAGCGTTTGTCAATTGATGAACGCAGGTCTGAGCACATCTGAGATGAGATGGGGTTAGCGGTGTTTGTCGGCAGTGTGGGGCACGACTTCTGCAGATATTGCGAATGTTGCCCGAGGCTTACTTAGACAGACTCCAACGGGCATTGTATATGCTAATTATGTTCCTTTCATTTTTGGCAGTAATACTAGGTTGTGTTATGTTGACTACTACCCATTGATGCCACTGGGGATAACTGTAGTCATGTATATATTTATTTTCCACTACGTGTTATACTTACCTCAGTATTGTTTCTTATCTCCTCGAGATATGTTTTGAGTATTATGATTGAAAAAAATTTTAATTGGCATGTTTGGTATATTATGGAACGATGGGTTATTTTGTGATTGTTTTCCCTTGTAATGAAATTTTGGAACTCGAGAGTGGAGTTTCAGAGTTTCATTACGGGACATGTCGCTACATGAGGTATGACAAACACTCTTATAGGACAATGCATGTTACTAAAATTTTGGAATGTGCAAAGTATGTTTTAGTACATACAATGCACATCACTTAAAATTTATAAGAGGAAGGATTTTCATTTTAAAAATCATTTGTTTCACTCTTTAAACTCCATTTTTCTCCCAATCAAAATAACTAAATCACTTATTCCTTTAAGAATGGTGGGTATTAGAATGAAACTAACATTATGGGACCCAATTTCCATCCCGAGCTATGATCTAACCAAAAAAATCATGAGAGATTCTTACCATGGGGTTTTCTATGAAGATAGAATGACAAATATATTCACCATTCTCACTAGTCATGAGCTCCATCCAGAAAAGTACATTTTTCATGTTTTGGCTTGATTTTTTGGTTTTTGTCCAATGTTGAAATTTTAAGTTTTTACGCTACTTTAGGCTATTTAGGGTGATAAATAGTGTTTGGCTAAGGGTAGAATTGAGATAGAAAGGTTTTATTATGATAATTTATGACAGATTATGAAAACCAAAATGGGTCAAAGCACTGTGTTACGCATGTTGCACTATGTTTGACATACATTATGCTATGTGTGGCATAGATTACATGGTTTCGTAGTAAAATATTGATGAAATTTGAGAAATTTTGATAAGAAATGCTTTAATCCAAGGTTTAGGGGTTTAGTAGTTTGATTTTTAGGTATTTTGGTTGGGGTTAAGAGCTATATACTTTGTAATTATAGTATGAACTCTATAGTTTGAATTTTAACTTAGATTATAAAATTTTATAGAGAGAGAGGACTGTCATTGAAGCTGGTACTATTCGAGGAGACTTAGAGTGGTACTTGTAACTACTATAAGAGGTTTGAGGTAAAGTTGATCAAAGCTGCTTTGGTTGATACATTTCTTACTTCATAGGCATGGAGAAGAAATATAATAGATGTTTTATCACTGTTGTGGTTGAGAGATGGATAGGCTTTCCTCACGCCTTCTATTTGACGATAGGGAAGATAGTCATTATACTAAGGATCTTTGTTAGGATCATTACGCTGGAGTAGGTTAAACTATCGATCCAGTTTGATGCCAAGCTAACATCACCACATTGATTTTATGACAGCATCTTTTATCTGCTTGATATCTCACCTCATGTGAGAGGAGGGCATAACATATTATATAACTGTCTTCAAGAGGCAATCCTTATCACATCCTTATGACACACACTAGAAGTTATACATGATTTATTTGCATGATTACTTGAATGTGTGTGTTATTTATTTATTGAAGGTGCTAGAATTAAATAGGAATTATGCTTGATTTATGTGCTAATTTAAGTACAAGGTATGGAATTAATTATACAAGTAGTAATTTAATTAAATAATACGTATAGTCAATTTGAATTAAATTGGCATGTAAATATATGATTTATTGTAAATTATGTGTTTAAGAATTTTTATTAAATAATTCATAGACTTAAAATAAATTAATTAATTAAATTATGTAAATTAATACAAAGCTAATATGTATAAAACATGGTAATTAAGAGTGTCTTGTGTTTTAAGCATGTAGGCATCTATTTAGTGTGAGTGTGTGCATTGTAAGTTAAGTTAAACCACCTTCATGATTATTAGCAATGATTACTTATAATGAGGTGTTAAATGGGAAGGTGAGGAGTTTAGTTCTTGATAAGGGAGCATTGCATGCCATTTTATGGCTTAATACATGATAGCATACCTTAATCATATATAAGCTAGACTTAAGAAAAATCAGCTCATTTTTTCTCTCCTCACTTTGGCAATTTCCTCACTTCTCCATTCTTCTATTCAGCCTCCACTTTAAACTCACCAAACCTTCTCAAAATCATTTAATCCTTGGTTGCATGTTGTCTTAGATACTTCTCTAGTGTGTAAAAGGGTGTGTGGTTGTGTGGTTGCGCCTTGATCTTGCTTTTTGGGTATGGTTTTTGGCATTTAAGTTGTTGCCTAAGGAAGGAACTTTGCATTTTGTATGTTGTGATTTGCTAGAAGGTGGGTTAAAGATATTGTTGGTTTTAATACATGTATGCGTTAGGTATGAAGCATATTATAGTGTATGGCTGTTCCAAAATGTGTTTGATGATTCAAGTGATGTGTCTATAGTCATTTGCTTGTGTGAGTTATGCTTCATTAGTAGGGTTGACATGTATGTGGTTATGGATTAAACCCCCCACATGCACCTCTTATTTTGAACATACATGCATGCATTTTGGTAAGGTTAGGGGCTGTTGTGGATATGGTAAGTTGTTAAGATAGTTGCATGATGTATTTTTGTAGCTTGCATGCATGATTTAATCAATATATATATAAATGTAATTAAGTAGATCTCTTATATTGATTGTAATGACTGTGTTAATGAGTTAAGCTACTGTTAAAATGATGATCTAGATATAAATAAGGTAATTTTAATTAACTAAGATAAAATGGATGGTAATTAAATATGTAAGATGAAGAATTAGAATTCATACTGAAACTACTCATATGAAAATAGACAATTTTATGGCTTATGGTAAAACCTAACTTTAAGGACCTTAATAAATAAGTTAGAAGACGTATAATATATTGTTTTAAAAATCTGAGAGTCTAATTCTAATAAAATTGGTTTGGATGAATTTGGATGTCATTTGATTAATCAAAAAGGAGCTGAAAGATAAGAGGTTCACGTAATAAATTAAAGTGGCTAATTAAAAACAGTTGATTTGTATGATTTAATTGCATGTCTTAATGAATTGATCTTGGGGCTTATAATATATGATTGAAAAGGTATTTAAGTTTACTTTTTAATGGTAGAAAGATATAAATTTTTAAAATTGATTTACTTAATGAAAATGGTAAGATAAGCCGACTATGTTATAATTAAGTCATATGTTCTTCTTTAATGTTATTCTAAATTAATTGCTAATGTGATTATCTTAATAAATAAAGGTAAAATATGAATAATACCATGATAATATAAGAAGTTAATGATGAATAAGGATCAAATACATGGTTATATGATTTTATTGGGATATATATATATATGCATGATGTGATAAATTATCCTTATGATATGAGTATGTATCAATGGTATGAAAATAAAATAGTTATGTCACATCCACATTATTAACCTCTCGATAAGTGTGACATTCACTTATAAGCATGTTCTGCATATGTTATAATGACTGCTTGCTTCATACATGAAATGCATGAATGAGATGCGATGCATAGATGTTTTGACATAAGGTATAGAAAATGAAATGTCCTATGGATAAAGGAATGCCATATAGAATAAAATTGATAGAGAAAGAAGTGAAAACAAAGAAAAGAAATGAGTAAAGAAGCAAATATGCATTAAAGGTGCAAATTGATTATAATTTTATTGAATGCTATGGACAAAGAGTGATATTACTATATGATAAATTATAGTTTAAGATATGTAAGTAAAGTGAGAAATAATGATGGGTTAAATGGTAAGCTATGATATAAAAGGGATTACATGAATTATTAAGGGTATAATTGGAAATTAAAAATTATGTAGGACTTATGTTCATATTGTCTTAAACGAGTTTAAGTAAAATATTATGTAAGAATTGTATTTAATATGATGTAAAAATGATGTTATAATTGATAAGGAGGAGAGGAAATAAGATTATGTAAGGAACAATATGAGATTGCCATATGTCCATATATTATTGGACCATTCCTAAATTAAATGATAATGATAAATAATAATAATAATAATAAATGAGATTTATCTTATTAACAAGGAAGTAAGTTATGTTTTATCCCTTCCTCCCAAATCATACAGTTTCTTCTTCTCCCTCTCTTTCCCTTCTAACTTCAAAAAAATAAGCATCCAAGGTAAGATCATAAGTAAGTTTCAAGTTTTATACCTCTTTTATATTATATTAGCTTTATATATGTCTTCTTCTTCTTTATGTCTTCTTACATACTTCTTAAAGATATGACTTTTTATAAGATTTATGGTGATTGGGTATAGATGGAGGAATTAGATTAAAAGATGAAAGAATTAGGAAGTTGAATGGATTTTATGTTATGTATAATTAAATGAATTTCTATTTTGATGGATGATTGAACTTTAATTTGTGTTAAATTGATGTTTTGAGTAAGTTTTAGAGGTGATTTGAAGATGATTTAGTTATGATAATGGGTTAGTGATGAATACGAAATGATGCCTTTTCTTATTAACATGTGATTAAATATGGCTTTGCATATTGGATACTTGAATGAGAGTACATATGAAGTATAATGATGAAGTTATGTGGTAAAGTGGTTAAGACGAATGGTGTAAATGCTTGAATAGTAATATACCGTGTATGTTTGGCACCTTGATGAATACATGTTCCTAGCTTTCAAACTTAAAGCTATGCATACTTAAACCTCATTGCCCTATCTTATACATATGTATACATACTTGGAGGTATATAATGACCCTAATGCATTATGTTCAAAACATGTATTCTAAGTGCTTTATACATACCCAATAGATCAAGATATATGCCTTACATGTTATCATGTCAAAGTATAACTAATATAAGCACTTAAACATGAACATATGAGTAAGTTAAGGCATGTATAAGATTAGTGGTGTATATTATTATCAAAAGGAAACCAATAATACTTATATACATTCATGTAAGCGATATTGACTACTACACCAGGAATGGCCAAAATATGAATATAAGCATTATAAGTGAAATGTGGAATAATATGAGATGAATTCACACTTACAGGTTCAATATGTATTAAAATGAAACTATGGTTATATCTTATAAATAGATGTGAATGCTTAAAGGTGCTAAGTTACTTAGATAATGTGAATGACTAGTGAATCACTTGTTAAATTTTATAGATTATACATTACATTGAACATGTTAGATGATATCTAAAGATGTGAGAAGAGTGTAAATGACCTTGGTTGACTTATACGAACTTAATATGAATGAAATGCAAGAATACATATATGAATGCTATATGTTACATGATTCATTTCTATGAAATAAAAGTATGATATCTTAATATGGTTAAATGCTTTGATAATGTTATAGATCTTATTCTTAAATGGTTGAATGATAATGTTGCTATAGGCATCACTAAAGGGACAAAGGTAGCATTATTTCATTATGGATATAATGGAATCACGAAAATAGGTTTGTGCTATTTATTAGCTGATTCATTATTAGTGGGTAAGTTGTTAACTTACCTTGGTATTAACATGTAGTCACATTACTATATGATGAACATGAATAATCAATGTTAAATTAAAAGTGAATGCCAAAGTGTATAGTTTACACTGTATGATATTAATGCCTATTTAATAAGGTTGATCGTTAAAGCATCATGTTTATAGAAGTTTATCTAATGGTATATGATATGACAACCTACTAAATGAGGTCACATATAAATTATCATAGAGACAGAGATATTATATGATGTTTATGCTCTTTCTTTATAAAAGATCAAAAGATATGAAATGGGTATAATGGCTTATAATGAAAGATTGTTACTATACCACAATGATATATAGTTATAAGAAAGTAATATGCGAGTTACCATATTTATAGTTTATAGTTATATTAAATATGGTATTTTATTTATGATGTGCCATGATTTGCTGTGCATATTTAATAGTGATTTATAGTTGATGGATTATAATATCATGACCTATTAATCAAGGTCAATGAATAGTGTTTTAATGTATTTGTGTTATGAAATGATCTTCATTATATTTAATGTTATTGAATGTATGAAATGAATTATGTATGATATTTTATCGTGATGCTTACATATTTTCATCATAGCATCATAACATAATACATACATATCATATCATGAATCATCTATATACATATTCATATTCATGGCATGATATGGAGGAATAAGGAAGGAGGAAAATGAGTGAATATGAGATAATGATCAATAAAAGCGTACTGGGTCATAAAGATGATGGATTCCTTCAATGTAATCATATAGTTATAATGCCCTCCTATGGGAGATGAGTATCGATACATATAGAAAAGAAAAATGGGTTCACTGAACCATACAGTTATAATGCTCTCTTATGGGAGATGAGTACCAGTACATAAATGGACCCAGTACGAATTGAGATTATGCATAATCATACAGAAAAGACATGAAATGTTACAAGAAAATCAGAGGGAGAATGCAAAGCATGAATGCATTCTCATAGATATACATTATCATTCATATATCATGAAAGTATAGTGGATGGAATGATGAATGCACTACAATCGTGCTTATATAAAGATGTTCATAGAGTAATGATGTATAGTACAGTATGTTATACAATGATATAGATACATTCATAAATAAATATTTACAATTCTAATGCACTAAGCATAGTTATGCCACAGAGGATATAGAATACAATTATTTGAGCTTATGCTCATAGGCAACAATGTTATGCTGAGAGTATGATGTTATTCATTGATAATATTTATATGCTAATTATTTACAAAGATATACATATAGAGATAATGATTTTTATTCCTTAATATATTATGAATTACTAATGATAGGAATACACGATAGAGTTAAAGTATGGCACTGTATAGTATTTACATGATTTAATTATATCATGGAAATGTTTATAGCAATGACGATCAAAGATATTGGCATATGTTAAAATCATATAGTATATATATTATGAAACTTATGTTTCTCATAGGTACATATGAAAGGTTATAGATTTCAATGGATACAGGTGCTGATGTATCATAATAGACGAGCTGTTATAGAATTCTAGTGAACATTTTATAATGTTATGGATCAACTGTGTTTATAAATGATAATTACATACATGAATTGCTGGATAATACTATTCTTGAAAGATTATATTATGATGTAACTGTGATTATGATTAAGATCAATCGATGCTACAATTAATTGATATCATGAAAGATATTATGAAAAATATGATTGGTTTATATTTACCATGCTTAATGATTATAGCACCACTGAGTGAAATACTCAGCGTTCATCATTTGATGGATGCAAGTTCTGCAAAGGATTGGAATTACACGGATCCCATGGCACCAGTTCAGCAGGGCTCCATTTGATGGCAAGGACTTGGAACAATTTAATAGTTTTTTCTATATAGTAATATTATGTAACTAAAGTAATGTATTAAGGCAGTAAACACGTGTTTGTGATATGAGTTTTATTATTCTTAAATATTTTTCTTCAGACACAATATATAGTATGAATTTTACATATATTAACTTATAAGAAGTAAACCTTGTGTGCTTTTCAGTTATATGCATATAAAGTTTTACAAAGATAGAGTTTATCTTAAAAGTAAAGTAAAAGATCAAAAAAATTTACATCCCTTGTAGGATAATCAATGGTTTCCATTTAACTTGGAGACTATTCATTTTTCTACGTAAGCATGTTTCATCGTGAAGAGGTGTGATAAGTTACATGTGATTTATGTTATGATTGATTGAGATATTAAAAGATGTTATATGATGATTATGTGATGATACAGATAGAGAACCTATTCATCAAATCATAGATAAAGGAAAAGTAGTGGCAGGTTTGTACTAGTCGCGTTAGTTTGTGCTAGTTATGTTGGTTGTGCTAGTTGTAATGGTTTGTGCTAGTTACGCTTTTCACATCATGACCTTGTCTAAGGTATTGAAATGAAGTTCCATGGTAACAAATGTGTGATAATTATGTTGGTTATGCTGATTTGTGCTAGTTGTGATATTTATGTTGGTTTGTACTGATGTATGCCTATGCTATTAAAAAGTTGATTCATTTTAAATGAATCAACAGGTAAGCTAAGATGTTTACCTTCATACATGATTATGATTGAGTTAAGTTCTTTAATTAGAAAGGACAATGTTTATGAGATTCTATTAGAAAGTAGAATATTTGATGTTATATGTTTGCATAAATCATGATTCTTATGGCATGTCATTTTCATGATTACATTTGATATGGCATGCATGATAGAGTGATAAGGAAGAAAAAAAAGAAATGATGAATGATATGATGTTATGTTTTATGTACCAGAAACACAAGGTACAAGTACTGAGCCATATGTATGTTAGAGTAATAAGGAAGAAGGAAAATAAGCAAACTATGAGGATAATGATGGAGCTCAATAAAAACAAAGGGTGGCGATAATGTGTCCCGGATAAAAGTAAACAGGAATACCATGATATGAAAATATCAAAAATGGTATATGGTCAGGCCAGTACTTATGTGCACATATATGAGAATACTAAGCATTCATGATTATGATATGATAAAGGAACAAAGGGAATGCATATCATATGCATTCCAAAGAAAAAGGCATATTCTATCACATTCATATACATAAACATTGTTGGAATGATTATGCAATGAGCAGATAATGAATGTTGACAAGTGCTATGTGAAAGATGAGTATGTTATTAATATCATGTGATATGCCTTGCTTATGATATGCCTTATTTATGACTTGATGATTGGATTATGTTGATACTGATATCTGATTGAGCTATGTTCGTAGACAATATGTTATATGAGAATTTCTCTAAATGAGATGTGATACCTAGTGATAAGTTATATGAATGATATATTATGTGTTATGTTATGAATATTACATGTTATTGTTTTACTAACACCACTAAGTTTTATACTCAGTGTTTGTCAATTGATGAACGTGGCAGCAGGAGACCTAAGATAGTTCAATGGTAGAAGTCATGGACTGCCAGACAAGCTCTTATTTCATGGCTCTTGCAACCTTCTACTCTGTTCTTGTACCTTAACAATAAAATATTAGTGACATTGCATGGTTTGACTATACGTACTTATATGTGATATGTTTTTCTATTGGTATCATATTATATGATAAGTTTTTGGTATCAGAACTATGAATACGAGATAACTGCATGCTTGATTATGATGATGTTGACAGGATGAAATTTATTTGTTGTGTATGATATACATGCATATTACGATTTTATGTGAATTGGTTCATGTTTTTATGTTATGCATCCCTTGTAGGGTAATTATCAGTCTTCTATTAGAGGAGATTGGTAATTATACTATGGGAGGCATGTCATACCGGGTCACGAGTATGACATTCCTAAAGGAGATGCTTAGTAAGACTATCTTTGTTGAGCATACACATGTAGCATCTTAATAAATTAACCTGGGACCAAGTAAGAAACAAGCAAATTTATTAGCAAAAAATTAGATGAAATTAGTTTAAAAGATACCTGTGCAGGTGGATGACTAATTGATTTAAATTTAATATTGTTGTTGTTATTTGAAACAAGTTTGCGTTGATATATGGTGTAACATGATCCTTTAACCTAAGTATATGATTAGTTTTGCTTGTAAGAATGAGCATCATATGATTCTAGAGAGCCTCGAGTGTCAACTCTTATACATAGGAGAGTGCATCGTTGACTAGCAGTTAGGGCCAAAAGGATGTATGGAGCTAGCTGCATCACCTCGTACCATGTTATGGGCATCATGTATAGATGTAGATCTAGATATTATTTCTAATTTTGTTACACCCACATAGAGACCCTAGGAGTTTTATATGTTTGTGATGAATGCTAGCAATTGCATGATTGAATGATGATTGGTATGCGTTTGAGGATGGCTTTATGCCTATACGTTTATATGTGTGTTCCTTTAATTGTAAGGTATGGATGTATATAGTGTC
>CANYBF011209193.1:0-10014 GCA_948192965.1 Dalechampia spathulata | reverse complement strand
CGAATGGCGAGTTGCATATTTGTATTGTGTATTGGCATATTTGGATTGTATCGGTGTATTTATACATATAAGCATATGAAATACGGTATGTTATGGCATGGCATGGCATATACGTGTGTGATGTGTCATGTGACATGGCATGTGACATATTGACATGGTATATTTAAGCAAATCTAAACCATCCACGAATAAAAATATTTAATGGCCGGTGAAAGGGATCGAGGAAATTAGGGGTACACACGAGATAATAGGGGGAATTATTACAAAATAAATAATAACCCTATCCTATTACATAAATGTCCATGCATACATAATTTTTGGGGTGTTAAGTAACACCCCTTCCTCCTCGGGTACTATTCCTTCTTGGGTTACACGAGCCGAAAATGCATTATGCGAATATGCAAAATAAACACATAAATTCATTAGTAGCAAATGAATTTAGGATTTATTTGACTAGTCCAATGCCATGTGAAAAGCATGAACCAAGAGTCAAGATCCAACAATTATTTGGCAATAATTATATGAATTTATATGAGGCGGATCGTGAAAATTCATTTTTATAAAATTAATTTTAAGCAAAATTATTTTTATTTGATCATGGAAAATTAAATGGGAGGGCTAACATCACATAAAAATTATTGGAGATAGCCACCCGACCAATTAAAATCCAATCCTTTCAAAAACCACATTTATATGAGTAAAAATGACTTTTTATCGTAAAAATTAATTTTGAGGCCAAAATTAATTAAATGTAATTATTTTATGATAGATCCACAATACTTGAGCCACTGTAAAGCATCAAATACCACTGAAAAAATCAAAATACATGGAAAATAAGATCTGAAATATGGTTTTCCTGGAAAAACCGCAAGATATGCGTGCCACGCATCAAGCTATATGCGCCACAAATAGACTATGTGTGGCATACATAGCATGATATGTGGTGCACATAGTTGGCAAATCTGCAAGAAAATTAAATTTGTCAGTACAGAAATGATCTACAGATTAAAATACGCAAGTTTAATTAAGATAGTACCTCATTTTAAGCATGAATCGGCCTCCGGTTTTGCAAACCAAATAATTAATTAAGCAATTAATTGGAATAATTAATTTTAAGACTAAAATCAATTAGATCTGGACAATTTTTGACAGATCTAGAACCCTAAGTGCGTGGAGAAGCTACTGAAGTCACTGGAAAATTCAGATCCGAAGTGGATCGGACGAAAAATGGGATTTTCTATGAAAATCGGGATCTATGTGCACCGCATATAGATCTATGTATGCCACACATAGACTGTGTGTGGTGCACATACATGTATGTGTGGCATATATAATTTGAAAAATAAAAGGAAAATCAAGAATTTTTAAGCAAAAACCCTAAATCCAACCCAGATCTAGGCAGATCGGACCTAAAAATATGTTTTTGCTTCATGGATTTGCATCCAAATCAAGAAAAAAATAATTTTAAAGTTAAAATTATTTTAGATCTGTGAAGTATAAGGTAGATCCAGGGAACTCAAGGCATGAGAAAGCCTTAAATGTCACTAGAATAGCCAGATCGAACGAAAATCTGACAAAAATAGGAGAAAATAGCATTTTCTTTGAAATCTGGGCTTATATGTGTAGCATATAGGCCTATGTGCACCACACATGAGCTACATGTGATGCCCATAGGTGTATATGTGGCGCATATACCCTTAAAAATAGAGGAAAAATGGAAGGAAAATGAAAAAAAGAGAAGAATTTACCTTGTAGCAGAGGCTTTTCTTCCTTAATCTTGCTTCCAACCGTGCTTAGGGAGCCTAACTAGAGCCAATTAGTCTCTAAACTTAAGCAATTTAATTAATTAAGTGTTTAATTAATTATGGGAGTATTTTGGCAAAGGTTTGGCTGCTCATAGAGCAAATTTTGGGATCTTTATTACAGACCCCAAGCTTTATATTTATAAAGCAAAAATTGAGCGTGGAAATTTTATAATTTTTGGCCCCGGGTTTGAAAAATCAAAGGCTATGTGCACCACATATAAGGCTATGTGCGCAGTACATAGCCTATATGCTACGTATATAGTGCTATATACGCAGCACACAGCCTATATGTTGCGCATATAGTGCTATATGCGCAGCACACAGCCTATATGCTGCGCATATAGTGCTATATGTGCATCATATAGTTTTAGACCCGTCGCATGGGGTCCACTATAGCCACATCAAGATGTGCACCCCGTGCCCTATAAGTGTCATTTCGTGTGCTAAGGCATTGTGCCATATGGCTCACATCCCGTTTGGTCCCGAGAAGGCTCCCGACCAAACGTCTTTTTAAGCTATATGCAGTGCGCATAGGGCTATGCGCGGTGCATATAGCATTTTGCCCCTCTCTGTTTTGCCTCGTCTGGGCAAAATGGGATGTGAGCCATATGTCAATGAAGCATCATTTGACATTCTAAGACATTTTTGTGAAGAAAATTTTTCCAGATTCGGTCCCAAAAAGGCTCTTGACTAAACATCTTTTCCTTTTAAATAGTGCACGCATGCACTATTCACCTTATGCATATTTTGCCTCGTATGGGAAAAAATGTAATGCATGTGACATGTCAAAAATGTGTTTTTTGACATTCTAAGGTATTGGGTAATACGGCTCACATCCCATTTGCTCTCGAAAAGGCTCCCGACCAAACGTCTTTTTATGCAACATGCGGTGCGCATAGGGCTATATGCGCAGTATATAGCATTTTGAACCTATGCGCTCCATCCCATACGAGTGAAACAAGATGCGTGCCATATGTCCAAGAATATCTAAATGACATTTTGAGTTACTTTGCAGTTTTGAGTTTTGCCAAATTCAGCCTCGAACAACGAGTTTCCACTAATGGGCTCGTTTTAGGGCCCGCGGTGTTATTTTGCCCAAAAGTGGCATTCGGAATGCCAAAAGTCATGCCTCGTGTAGGCACCAAAGAAAATGTTTTCTGTATGCATAAAACACTCAAAATAGGCTAAGTCAGGTGGTGGGCCCCACCAGTGCCTCGGTGGGCCTAAAAGGTGGCAAGTGGCATGCTGAGCGCTCTGGCTTGCGTAAGGCAGCAAGTGGGCTGTGTTCTGTGCATACCAAACACTCAGAATGGATTGACAGAGGAGGTGGGTGCTACTTGTGCACTATTTTAAGTGAATAGTGTCAAATACCCAAAATGCAATATTTTGCATTCTGTAAGCTCTGCCTCGCGTGGGCAAGAATAAAGTGTGTTCTGTATGCACAGAACACTCAGAATAAACCATTAAAGGTGGCGGGCCCTGCCAGACGTTGTTGTGGGCCCCACCAGCTACGACATGCCCTGTGCACCGGCATGCACAGGGGAAGCCATAAAGGCATATGTGCATAATCAGGGTCGATATCGGGGACTAACACCGATCTAAATCAACAGAAACCTGAAACTGCACGAGTGTGAAAAGTTAAGGTCAACAATCAGTATTTGCAACAATCAGGTAAAACTCTTGTACCTTTTGTAAAAAATGAGACAGGAGAGTCTTCCTTTTCTAAAACCCTGTTAAAACCTGATTTAAAACCCCTTGTAAAAATTAATCAACCTATTCAAATGGTATCTGCTAATTTTCTTAAAAGGTCTTAATAGTTTTATAAAACTATTTTGGATACTGAGTTCATTATAGAAAATAATATGCCTAATGATCCATATAGTATTATAAAAACAGTAGATCTAGAAAATTGGTTTTTTAAACCAATAAACTTTTCAAAACCCCAAGAATATTATTTTGCTATTTTATAAGAAACTGATTTAGTTATAATAAAGCAAAATTTTGATCTAAATGATAAAGACGTGATTTTATTTTCATCAATAAAAATAAAAAAGATTTTGAATATCTCTGAGTGGAAACACCCAGCTTATCAACCAATAAAATTTGAGACTAGTTTCTTTTCGTATAAGACCACAACCATATCCTATAATTACTGGGATTATATTGATGCCTGGTCTAAAGTCTTTTGTATTCAAAACCCTACATATACCCATTCATGGCTCGTACACTTTGATAAAACCATTAAATATGAATCTACCCCTCTATGGTTCATTGAATGGTGGTATAGATTTGGAAATACCAAAAATATACTATCACCAAATGTTACTATAACATATCAATCCTTTAAAACCCACTTTCTACCTTCCATATAAGATAAAAAATACCCTCCATTACTTTTATTCTGTATGAACTTTTATATACCATGGGTTTATCAATGGTACTTTGATATAACCTATTAGATAGGAACAAATCTATAGATACTTGTAAAGAAGCATAAAATAAAATGGTGGAATACGTTCAGAAATAATATGTTTGATCACATAGTAAAAGCATGGTGTCTTCGTAAAAATACTTTAGTAAAAACAATTAATAGTACGTTCCACGCTTAAAAAGCACATTGCCAAGCCATGCTGGCAGCCTCCCAAACTATTGAAGACTATAAAACAATTTGTATTAAAGCAGCACAATCCCTATAGTCAGCATCTCAAATAGTAAAACCCACTTCATCAGGATGATCAGTAAAGAGTAAAGCATGATCTCGAAGAAAGAATCCATTAACTACTACTTCAAGCTCATCATCATCTGTATCAATAGTGTCATCATCAATAGAATCTGAAAACTCTGACACTGATTATTGTCCGAGTAATGAAAATGATTGTTATGGTATTCTCCCTCTTATAAAAAATGAAAATAAAAAAGAAAAGGGAAAAAGAAAAGAGAAAAAATAAAAAATAAAAAATAAAAAGAAAAAAAGAAAAGAAAAAGAAAATTGTATTTTTACAGATAATGCTTGACAAGCTACTATTCATGAATAGTAAAGATGCCCGACAGATACTATTCATCAATAGAGAAAGATCTTCGGCAAGGCACTATTCACCAATAGTAAAGATTCTTTCCCTCCTTCTATAAATAAAGACTTCCTCTTCCATTTAAAACCACTGATCAATTATCATCTCTTCCCTCTCTCATAAAACACTCTCAACCTTTCCTATCCTCTCCTCTCCTCTCTCCTCTAATGTCACATCCACATTAGGCACCCTGGTAGGCTTGTGTTAATGCATGTAAATGTATGAGATGCAGGGTAGGATCATGATGTGTTTGCTGCTGTATTTGTTTATGTATGTATGTATGTATATGTGTATGTATGTATATGGTTGATGGTTATGGTAGGTGATGTGATGTGTAGTACATGCTTTGGAATTGGTATAATTGGTTCAAGATTGAGGGAACATAGGTTTTGGGGTGATTTGGTTGAGTTTAGGTAGGATGAGAATGAGTTGGGAAGGTCGAGAGGTCATTTTAGACTTTGGTATGGGCGTAATTAGTTCATCATATTCGTTATATACTTATTTCATGTTCACTAGCACCACTGAGTTTATCTCAACGTTTATTTTTTGATGAACGTAGGTTCAGAGCCCTCGGGTAAGCGAGCTGAGAAATAGTAGAGGTCGTCAGCAGAGACAGACAGATCTCAAAGTGGTACTCAACCTTGATGCATCCTTTGACTTCTTTTGGATGTAGCTTTCTAGTCATAAAGGCAGTAGTTGTCCCGTATTTTGGTGGTGTCTGTGATGTAAAACAGGGTTTTACTGTTTGTTATGCACAGTTATTCTGATGATATAATAGCCAGTTCTTGGTTTTATTGCTTGCCTCGATAAATGTATGATTGGATGTCCAGGGTTAAGGGTTTATTGTCCACACCATATATAGGGACGTGTCCCCATACAATGTCTTTCGAATGTATCCCTTGTAGTATAGGCAATGGCTTTCTCAAGGAGGTCACTGTCCATACTACGGGAGCATGTCAGTCCAGGTATGGGCTGGATATGACATCTAAGCCTACCCCCTTCCAACCTTAAAGTCGTAACACCTCTCTCGTAAGTACAACACCTTTCCTACCTTCTTCCATTTTCTTTCCTTCTTCATCCATCTTTATCTTCTTCTTCCTTTCTACTTTTTTAATCAAGTATTTTCAAGTTTAAATTATAACATGTATTATTATATTAATAAAATCTTCTTATTTTTTATACATCTCTCCCTTTTATATTATTTTATCTTTGATTTCAAGATGATCAACATCATATCTTAAAGCTTTGTCTAAATCTAGATGAGCTTCATATGATTCTAGATTAAAGATTTGATACTATGACCTATTAAAAAATAGTTGATTGGTTTAACCGCCTGATTTTTAAATATTTCTTTTAAATCTTATTTATGGGATGATCAAAGTCGGATCCATTAGTCTTTGACTAAATCTGGGTGATAAAAATATGATCCTAGATCAAATCTGATAAAGAAACCAAGTTATATGGATAAATTCATTATCCTAAGTTTATTTATTATATTTTATTATTTTTATTTATTTACTGCAATTTATAGAATTACTAAATATTTTATTATGTTTCATTTTGGTTGGCATTTTGAACTTATAAGAGAAATCATTATTGATGATTATATTGATTATTTAATTAATGTTATAACAAGAAATTATTATTAAAAGTATGCTTAAAATAAATGGTATATTGGTTGAAAACCCGATCTACAGTGCTATTGGTGCAAAGCAGGGATTTTAACCCTAATGGTCTGGTGTAATAATGCCACGTATGAGAACTAAATAAAATACATAATAAAATATACATATTAAAATTTCAAATAATTATTGTTTCTTTTATTCTCTATCTGTTCATGCTTCCTTTATATTTATTGCCTGTTTATATTTTGCTAGTATATATATATATACACACACACACACGATTTTATGTATAATGGAATGTATAGATAAAGTATAAGTAATGTATAAGTGTTTATAATATATTAATATCAGTATGTGGTAATGGTACTTAATTAATGTATTGGTATGTGTAGAAATGTTTTAATATAATATATGATATAAACAGGAATAGATATATATAAGATAATGAATTAAATAATGAGTATGTAAATGTATATATATATAGATATATTATGTGAGTGGGATATTAAGATATTATATTTTATTGATATGGATAAATGTGTTAGTGGAGGATATAAAATATTAGATATATGGGTGAATGTGATAGTGAGATAGACATATGTGTTAGTGGAATAAGAATATATGATAGTGGAAAGAAAGAGAAAATATTATATAGATATATATGATAGTGGAATAGGAATATGTGATAGTGGAAGGAAAGAGAAAATATTATATTAGTATTTGAGTTAGCAGAAAAAGATGGAGTGTATTATTATATGAATAAATAAGTTAGTGGAGTATAAAGTAATGATATTAAATATGTACGGAAGGTTAAGGGAGGTATTATTATACATATTTTAAGGGATTGATAGAAGGTAATTGGTTTAAATATGTATTATTATACATATAAGTATGTTTTAAGGGGTGTGATTGAATATGTAAGGGTGCATTGTTATTACCATGCAACCGCCCTAAGTAAGACCACTCCTCCATTCTGTTTTCACTTCCTTTATTTATCATAATACCTACTTTTCCTCCCTTGACCAAATGCTCTCAACTCCCTCTCCTTCTTCGTACATTTTCTTCTTACTTTCTTCATGTTTTTCATCTTCCTTCACTTAAGCAACCAAAAACTACACCATTTGCTTCTTGTTTTCTCTTCAATCTTCATGTATAACACTAGATCTATATGTATGGTATAAGGTTTAGTCAAGACATCTTCATTTCCATCTTGTTTAAGTTAAGGCCAAAGCATATCCTTCATAACAACCAAAGATCATATCTTTTCCTACTTCTTTTCACTTTGATTTTCAAGTACGAAGCTAGATCTATGTGTATTGTTCAAGGTTTGGCTGAAATCATTTTGTTCTTCTTCTTTTAAGTGTTTACCAAAACACTTCTTCCACCATCTTTAAGTTAAGTGGTCAAAATCACTAGATCTATACTTTTCTTAAATAACCCGTAACCTATTTGATGTCTAACTCTATTTTATTTGTTTGATCTAACTTTTAAAGGTTCATGCATGTGTGTGAAGGTGGATATCAAGCTTAACAGGTTAGAAAGGAGTCAAGATGAATAGATCTTGGTAGATTGGGTACTAGATCAAGTGCAAGTCAAGTTTTTAATTTGTTTTTATTATTTAGCTTAAAGACGAGTATAAATTAGTGTTAGATCTAGTAGATCTATGAATTTTGAGTGTAGATCTTAAAGTGGCCAAATGGTTTTTGATAGATCTAGTAGATTTCAGTCTTAATTTGAAGTTTTTGATGGTTGGTGATGTAAAAGTGATGAAATAAAGTGATTGTGTGTTGTGTGTGTGTATGTTTGGTGGATTTTCATTCATGGCCAAATTGAATTGAAAGAAAATGATAAAGGATGGTAAGATCTGAGTATGTTTGAAGGAAATTTGTTAAAATTAGAAGATAATCTCTTAAGAAAATCATAGATCTTAAGTTATAAGATTATTAAATTGATGATATATTGTTAAATCTTCATATTAAGTCTATATGATTAAAAGTTATGGAAAAATGATTTTTTGTTTAAGTATGATTTAATTATGTAACTTAAGAATTTAAGTAAAAATGGAAGTCTCTTAATGATTTGAAGATAAGCATACAACATGATTAATGGAATTGAACTTAAGATGCATTTTTTTTTCAAATGTTAAGTGGACTATAATTAAAGCACAGAGCCATATTATTATTGAAGACTTAAATGACCAATTGATTAAGTATGTTAAGTGTCTTTTAGAAGTTTAATGAAGTAATTAATTAATGGTATGAAATGGTTTTACTTAAGATCCAAATTTGTTGACAGAAATGAAGTTTTTTTTAAAAGTTAAGTATATAATATAATGAGAATACGGTTTTATAAGTGTTCAAATTATATGATTGAATTAGTTATATGATTGAATAAGTATAAGACATGTAGCATATTATATGAAAGTAGTTTACTGAAATGCAAAGTGTATGTGTGTGTTATACGGCCATGTTTATGAAAGTGGATGTTAGTATGAATATTCTAAAGACATAAGTACATTAAAGTAAGTTTACTGTTTTAGCTATCAAATGGTTAAATAACAGTGGTATAAAAGAGTACGTCTAAGTTATATGATGATATCTAATTAAATTTCAAAGGAGTAATGATATTGAACAGTTTAAATAAAGGTATAAGATGTTATTGGTTTTTTTAAAACAACATGACTATTATATGATTAAGATTTATTAAGAAGTCAAATAAGTCTAATGTTTAACAAACGTACTGAAGTATTATGCTATTATATCAATTGTTTTTATGTTTTATATTTTGACATCAACTATTTTCCAGCAGAATACAAGTATGGTTAGTAATAAGCATAAGGTAAGAAAATAGTTATATAAGATTATGGTTTTAAATAAGTAATGATTATGTTAATGAAAGGAGTCTTATAATATGATGATGGAAAGTTTAATAAGTACAGGTTTCAATGGTATGAAGATTATATTAAGTTGATATTATATATGTTATTAATTGGTTTGAATTATATGATAACTAATATAGCTAATATGAACAGTGAATACAATTGTAAATGCTAATATGATTTCCTAAGTAATATTATGATACAGTAAGTGAATTTAATTGATAAGTGATTAATTGTTATATAGTTATAACAACCTGATTAGATGATTGCTTCCACAACCCAACACGAGATCTTTCCAGCATGCTTTGTCCTCACTCACATGCTTCCCGATGCTTCTTGAGAAAACTTCCTAGGAGGTCACCTATCCTATAATTGATCCAAGCCAAGCACGCTTAACTATGGAGTTTTTACGGAATGAGCACCGAAAAGGTAGGTGCACCTTGTTGGTATAGATAGTACCTATCTAATCACTTAAGCTATTCTCAATCGCACAATCCCATACCTACACAATCTCAAAATCGCTCAACTATGCAACCTCATCCTTACACAGTCTCAAGATCCCTCTTTTTCGGGTGTAGGATCAGTTCATTAATGTGCCCCTCTGCTTAGAAGCCTGACAGGAACCACTCCTTGTCCTT
>CANYBF011209145.1:0-17038 GCA_948192965.1 Dalechampia spathulata | reverse complement strand
TCACGAGTCGTGCCCAACCAAAAACACTTCCCCTAGCCAAAATACCTACTGTAACGACTCGTGACGACTCGTGACGACTCGTTACAGCAACCAAACTCACATTCTCATTCCCAAACCTGCATTCCCTTAAGGCATTCACACCTTCATCAAATACATGTATACACACATACATACACATACACACATACACATACACATATACACATATACGTACATTTATATATACAACTCCTAGGGTCCTAGACACGGGCGTAACAAGAATTCTAACATATAAATTAATCTTTATAAATTAAAGATTAAAATTATTATCATTAGATAATTAAAATAAAATAAAATAAATTTTAACAAATTTAAAGGAAAAGTAGAATTATCATTTTACTTGTCCCCTTTTCTCTTTTAATACTAGTCAAAATATTTGAAAAAAATATGTTTCATCAATCTACTTCATTTAACTTTTACAATATGAGTTTGAAAAAATTAAGTTAGATATTAATAATGTGAGGTTTTTCTATAACTTTAATAAAGATTTCATATTTTTTAAAAATTATAAATAATATTTTGTATATAATTTTATTATAAAAGTTAATTATTATAAATTAAAATTATGATTAAAAGAAAATAAAATTACTTTTAACGAGTTTAGATTTTTAAATAAAAGTTTATTTCCTTAAAATTAATCATTTTTGTATTGATTTTTATATAAAATTAGATAATAAAAATTAATTTTAATGAATTAAACTATTAAATAGTAAAAATAATTAGTATTTAGATATGATTTTTTAATAGAATTCTTAAATAAAAATTAGTTAGTTATAAAATTCTTAAATTCTTAATAGAATTCTTAAATAAAAATAATTAGTTATTAATAAATTTAGTTTTAACAAATTTAGAAGGTTTGATAGAAATGTTATTTCACTTATCTATCTTTTCTCTTTTAATATTAATTAAAAATTCAAGAAATGTGTATTTTATCAATATATTTTGCTTTAATTTTATAAAATGAATTTGAAAAGCTAAGTCAAATATTAAAAATGTGAGATATTTTTGTAACTTTAATAAAGATTTGATAATTTTGAAAATAATCATTAAGCTAATTATATATGCGTTATTTTTAATATAAAATTAAATAATAAAAAGTAATTTTAATGAATTTTTGATAAATTTAGAATGAATGATATAATATTGATTTTATTTGTCTCATTTCTTCTTTTAATATTAATTAAAAAATTAAAAAAAAATGCTCTCTCAATTAAGTTCATTTAATTTTTATAAGATGAGTTTTTAAAGGTTAAGTCAAACATTAATAATGTGAGATATTTTACAACTTTAATGAAAATCTTTTTATTTTAAAAATAATCATAAATAATATTTTCTTTTATCTGATTTTATTATAGAAATTACTTGTTATAAATTAACACTATTACTTATAGATAATTAAAATTAAATTAAATTAATTTTAACAAATTTAAATTTTTTAATATGAAATTATATAACCAAAATTAATTTTGATAAATTAAATTATTAGATAATAAAAATAATTAATATTTATATTTAATTTTTAAATTGAAATTAGTTGTTATGAATATAAATTAAAATTATATTATTAGATAATAATAAAAATTAATTTATGTAATTAAAAATTTTATTTTACTATTTCAAAATCTCAACTCCTCTTTTCATTTGCAACCATCTCGTCTTCGCCATCCTTGTTGTTCATCTGATCACCCAATTACCATTGACCCAAAACATTGATCAAATTTTTGAAAATAAAAGGCAAAAAACATTGACAAAATGACAATGAATTTCCAAAATTAAAATGTCAAAGCTTGTTATTTATTTGTTTGTTTGGTATTTAAATTAGATATTTTAATATTAAGTCTATTTTAAAATAATTTTTATCAAATATATCTATTTTACGAGATATTGTATTTCAAATGATTTGGCAAGCAAAGAAATTCAACAAAATTTATCATTCAAAGTGTGTGTATATATATATATATATATCAAACGAAGGCAAACGATTTTAAAGACTTCATGCATTCATGCATACGTAATATATCTTGTATGTGTATATACGCACATACCCTTTTCTTGATTTTCAATTAACAATTGTATTCTTTATATTATTAAAATTCGTAATATTTCCACTAAAAATATCCTACTACGAAAGCTTCTCTAGCATCTAGGACTTGGCAAGGAGAATGATTGCCCACAAATAATAGCGAAACGACAACAACATTTTCGGCAAAGGAACTAAACGACACAAGCTTATGCTTGATTCTGCGTGAAGGATTACAGTGCAACTAATTCAAAGTGATAAAAGAAACACACCATAACCTCCTGAAAAATATTCATGCATGTATAATTTATTTGATGATTGGCATGTCGTTTTCACAATGTCTGATGTAAATGAAAGACAACACCTGCTTAACACCTTTACGAAAACGACATTATCGTTTTTAAAATATCAATCATGGCATGATGTTGTCGTTCACGTCAAACGCATCAACTGATAGCGGTATTTTTTATAATGGTCTGTTTTATGAATATGATTATAATACCCACATATATGTATATGCTTGAGTATCATATATGTGCATGTATAAAATTCATCGAATGATTCGTAATTGATGTGTATATATATATATATATAAATTTATTATCCCATACATAGAAAATAATTATATATATATGCATGATTATTTGCAGTCAGTATTAGCCTCGCCTGAAATTATTTTGAGGTTCCAAATAATAATAAAAAAATTAGCAAATTGATGAAAATGCGGCAGCAACTTGCACCTGAAACAAAGAGCTGCTGCCTGCCATCTGACAGACGCCATTTTCCTAGAATCCAAACACCAAAAAGAAAATCATACTTCCACAACCCCCCACCAATCTGTTAAATAATCAACATTTCAAGTATATTTGTTTAACACATATCTTATTAATAAATACATAAATTTAAGTTAATATATAATTATTGATATATTCTTTTTAGAAATTTTATCTTATATCATTCCTGCAAAATATTCAAATTAATTTATTTTTAAATATACATTTCTATTACTAAATAAAAATATATGTTTAAACTTAATATATAAATTAAAATCATAATTTTGTAAATTTATTATAATTCTAATGGTAAATCTTTAATTTTTATATAAATAACAGAAGTTAATGTCCTAAAAATAAAACTAAAAAATAATGATCCTAATTAAACCCGACATATCCAAACTGATGGATTTTATTTTTGTCTCATATTTTTTAAAAGTTTTATAAAAGTGATAATTTTTTTATAAAAATAATAAATTTCTATAAATATTTTTATAATATAGTTACATTGTTAAATCTATAAATATTTGATTAAATATGTAATTCATTATAAAAAAATTAAAATGGACATAGGTATAATCAGCCATTATCCATGGAGGGGACTACCTTATTCCAGAACAAAGATATGAACAGACACCGCCCAATCGAAAACAAAACTTATTTGTCTGAAAATGGAATCTGACCGTTGATTGAATCCAGCTATCAAATGCCACGTCAACTATTTAAACTCTTTGTGTTCTCTCTGCTCCTCCTCGTAGACTGCGACTTCCATCTCATGCACCACTCAAGTAAATCTCAGCCGTCGGATCAGTCGATAACCCAAAAGATAAAAGGAAAAGTACAAAATCTCTTCTTTTTCCTGCTTAAGCTGCATCATTTCTTGTTAATAGAAGGGGAAAGAAGTCATCTGTACAATCAAACAAAACAAAACCAACCCAGATTTTTTAGTTTATCATCAGTTCTTTTGATAGAACTATTCAATATCAACTCTCTCTAGTTCAAAATACACTTTGTTTCTGTTTCACTTCCCATACAGACCTTGAAAAAAGCAGCTTCTTTTTCAAGTTTTCCTTCTCAAGGTTCTTTCTTTTTCTGCTTTTCGTTCTTTTTTTAGGTGTTTTCTAGTTCTTTCACTAGATTTTCCATCTGGGTTTTTTTTTAGGCTGTTTCTAAGATTGAAGATATTCAAGTAAAGATTCTTTCCATGGCCATGACTGTAATGTCTTTGCTTTTCTTATTGGTAGCATCTGCGGTTTCAGCTGATGAAGGTAAAGCTTATTCTAAATGTGTTTTCTTTTTTAGTTTTGTTTCTTTTATGGCTCTTTGTTTGTGTTCTTATTGAGTTTCCTATGTCTTATTCTGAACCACCTGTTCTTTAGTTCAACCGTTTTCAAGTTATCATTCCATCTATTTCTTTTATTTAATCTTAAGTTAGCAATTTTTAGCTACCTGCTTATGTTTCTCAATCTTCGGTGTCAATCTTGTGGTTATGTTATTGCATCTAAACACATTTTCTTTTTTACGTGTATGTAAATGGAATCATCTAAACAAAGGGAGCAGCAAGTCTCTGTTTTATATTTTGTATGCTTCTAGCTTCGAAATGTCTGCCTTCCAATCTTCTCTTTGCAATGTTAATGAAACTAACTCAGCCAACATTTTGTATATTCACCTTGAATGGAAAAACATATTAATGTTAGTAGAAGTTTTGATTTTGAGATTAAAGAACTTGCTTGTTTTACTTTATCCATATTTTTCAGAAGGAAACTACATGATCGAAATGAAGGTCGGAGAATCTTCCTTTCCTTTTGTTAATTAAACTTGCTAGCTTAAAATTTTAATCTTTTCTTAGGTTGAAAACTTCTGGTCTCTTCTCTTCCAACTTTTTACAAGGAATCTGAACTAAACTATGTTGCTTCCCATCTTATGTGACAGTCCTCTACTGTCTTCTACTGTATTTTACATGCAAAATTATGTCAGACCATAATGTCTGTATCCTCTTGATGTAAAAAAAAAATGTGTCTTTTGATATGTTGGAATCCTAGAAATCTGCTTCCAAGGATATTATTGTCATTTTTCTGTTCAACCTATTTGCCTGTTACATGTTTTAGTCCACTATCATTTCATGACACTGCCCATTACCTTGTTCATCTTTATCATGCTTGTGGCTGCTTCCTGTTTTTCTTCCTTCACACATCCTCATATTCTAGATCTGGATCTCAGGGTATTCTAGAGCAGAAACCTACTTATTTTTCTCTCATCGGGGATGTACCATTGTGAAGGCCTTCTATTTGAATCCATGATCTCTAGATGCTGAAGCATTGAAATTTAATAGTACGTAGTGAAGCTCCTTCGTACTAACATGAATTTGATCAAGTTTAACAGTACAATGCTATTAAAATAGTGAGTGGAAGTATAATTTTTGATGCATTGCGTTGTGCTATGCTCATCCTTTCATGCTTGTCCTTTTTTTTTTTTTCTCTTATATGTCAAATGATTGCTTTTTTGTGTGCTTGAGGTTTAGGACAATATATATACTTGTATGTATCATCTCGCTTGGAAACTTCTTTTTGTTTAGATGCTTTCATTGGTGTTAACGTTGGTACTGCCCTGTCGGACATGCCAAATCCAACTCAAGTGGTGGCCCTTCTTAAGGCTCAGAACATACGGCATGTCAGGCTTTATGATGCAGACCGAGCCATACTTCTTGCATTGGCCAATACAGGCATCCGGGTAACGGTTTCTGTTCCCAATGAGCAGATTCTTGGGATTGGTCAATCAAATGCTACTGCGGCCAACTGGGTTGCTCGCAACGTAATAGCCCATGTTCCTGCCACCAACATTACTGCAATTGCAGTTGGATCTGAAGTTCTAACTACCCTACCAAACGCTGCCAGAGTCCTAGTCTCTGCTTTAGAGTTCATTCATTCTGCCCTTGTTGCATCTAACCTTGATGACCAAATCAAAGTTTCTACCCCGCACTCGTCTTCGATTATCCTTGATACTTTTCCCCCTTCACAAGCTTTCTTTAATCGCACATGGGACCCAGTACTTGTTCCTCTGCTTAAGTTTTTGCAGTCAACTGGATCATACTTCATGTTAAACGTATATCCATACTATGACTACATGCAATCTAATGGTGTCATTCCTCTAGACTATGCACTTTTTCAGCCTCTCCCTCCTAACAAGGAAGCCGTGGATGCCAATACTCTTCTTCATTACACCAATGTCTTTGATGCCTTAGTTGATGCAGCATATTTTGCCATATCATATATAAACTTCACCAATATCCCCATCGTTGTGACTGAATCTGGCTGGCCATCCAAGGGGGACTCGAATGAACCTGATGCAACGATTGAAAATGCAAATACTTATAACAGCAACTTGATTAGGCATGTTCTTAATAACACTGGCACTCCGAAACATCCTGGAATTGCAGTTAGTACTTACATTTATGAGCTATACAATGAGGATTCAAGATCTGGACCGGTTTCTGAGAAGAACTGGGGACTTTTTGATGCCAACGGGGTGCCAGTTTATATCCTTCACTTGACTGGTGCTGGTACCGTGCTGGCTAATGACACAACAAACCAGACATTTTGTGTTGCAAAGGAAGGTGCTGACCCAAAGATGTTACAGGCTGCATTGGATTGGGCGTGTGGACCTGGGAAAGTTGATTGCTCGCCATTGTTGCAGGGTCAAGCATGTTATCAGCCAGACAATGTGGTTTCACATTCAACGTATGCTTTCAATGCTTATTTTCAGCGGATGGCCAAGTCTCCAGGAACCTGTGATTTTAAAGGGGTGGCTACCATAACTACCACTGATCCAAGTAAGAATCTTTATCCCTAACAAAAGATTTTTGAAAAGGATGAAATGTAAGCGGCTTCAAAATGGCTTTATAGTCGAGCTTCTTTTTCATATGACTTTCCAGAATTTGTATTGCTTTCTTCAATGCTCGACAGAATCCTAATACCATTTTACTGATGCAGGTCATGGTTCTTGTTTATTTCCTGGAAGGTATGAATCCTTTCATTTCAACTCATTTTCCTGTCGGCCACTGCATCATATCATGAATAATTTTACTGATATTACTTTCTGCTTGTATTCTGAGTGCAGTGCTGGGAGAAATGGCACCCTGCCAAACACAACATCGCTCGCTCCATCTTCCAATTCAACGAGTTCTGATGCCATTCAACTTCTTATCTACAAGTTCAACAGTTCCATGATATCTGTCATCATGTTTGCTTTGCTAACGAGTGCAGTTTTCTTATAAAACTTTCTGGTTTAATTCCGTGCGCGAATCTTCATTTGACCAGTGCTCCAAAAGAAAAACTGGTACCAGTTCCCCTTGGAGAACTTGCAGAATACCCAATTTTGGCTCCTGGATATGGGGAATTAAGGGTTGGCAAGGTCGATAGAGCATAGCCATTCATAAGTAGTACGTGTTCTGACAGATTTCTGGTCGACGAATATTGTACAAACCACCCAAAAGGATCTGTTAGGATTATTACTGCAACTTGTAACCATCTCGGGGGTGATTGTTTTTTTTGTTAGTATTTTAATTTAAATTTTTATTAAATTTGTTCATTTACGATTTTAATCAACAAGTTCTATATTACTTAATATTAGATAATTGTCGTAAAATAAATGTGAATTAATTTGAATCAAATTCTACATCAAATAAAAGATCAACAGTTGAATTCATTTATATACGATTGCAATGTATGACATGCTTCGCAAATGAACCCAGTGCCATCTGGAAATTGTCGACTAGTGTGTAGTTTACAATATGGCTTGTTGCAATAATTGCATTTAGGCAGAAGAAGCCAACAATCTGAGCAGAGTGTATCTTCGCAAGCGGTATCTTCTTGTTCTTCAGAATCTACGCATCTTCCACATTCTTCACATCTTGGAATGCAGAATTTGCATCCTCTGCAATCTGCGATTGTCAGGCCCTTGTTAAGCGTGCATCTTTTCCTGAAGCAATCGTAAACCATTTGAACTTCATTGCACTTTGGACAGATATCCACGTCAAGTACATTATCGCCTTCCTGTTGCTTTTTCCGTGATGGATTCAGCTCTAGAAACAAGGAAAGTGTTTCAAGATGGTGTTTCTTCAGGTTGTAGATGCCACTGATTTGCAGGCTTGTTAAACTGTTTGGATGCTGAGAAAGTGTTTCCACAGCTCGGATGATTCCTTCTGGAGTTAATCCGGTGCATCCTGGCACCTGGAGCTGTATTAATATCAAACAGAAGTGAAGAGTAAGAATCACCATCAAACTATCAAACAAAAGAAATTCAAAAAAGATTAATACCTTACTAATACAAGAATTTTTCTCGACGACCTTCTGAAGTCCATCGTCTGTAATCTTCATACAGTTCTTGAGGACCAAAGTTCTCAATCTTTGCTCTGCCTTGGAAGTAATTTTCAACAGAATCTCATCAGACAAGCGCGAGTTCAAAGGCTTGTCAATGATAATATTCAGCCAGGGCAAAACATCCCTGTTCACTGCATCTCTAAACGATGCGCAAACTTGAGTCATATTAAGAAGATCGAATACAGGAAGATAAGCCAGGACAAGGGACAAAGCCTCGTGGGGTGGGCCTGGCTCGGGTTGTGGGTTTGTATGTTCATGATTGGAAGTGAGACGGGAATCGAGAGATTGTAGAGTATTCATGAACGCAAGCTAAATGAAGAAAATGAATTACGAAAGGGCTGGTTCCTTGGGAAGATGATGAGGGAGGGAGAGAGGCGTATGAGCATGCCAGGTGTATGGTCCAACATGTGCCATTCGACAGGACTATGAAATACAAAACGTTTTTAAAATTATTTTAAATTAATTATTTGATGTTTTAGAGAATTATTTTTCAATTTATTTTTCTCTCGAACAAAGATCTTTTTTCTTTTCCCTGGTATTAATTTTTTTATTGGATATCTATTCCAAGCATGTGTACTCTACAGGAATAACGGCTACAGGATATAATTTCTCTGTACTCTGAGATTTTCCTCATCTGGTTCACAACTTGCCAAAGGATAGCAGTCGAAGCCCTTCAGGTTTCTTCCTTGCTTGCAAAGCAAACTGAAGGCAGCACAGTCTTGTCTGTATGAACCATAAATTCCAGGGGGGCATACAATCGTTAATACCGAAACCTGGACCACAAGTATTCAGAAATGAAATTGGAGAATCCAACCAATATATATGTTAATCAAGGGAAAATCAGAAAAGCATTGTTTCATGCTAGTTATTGACGGTTGATACAGCAGAAGGGATACCGAAAAAAAATTATTACAATCTGTGATTGAGATGGAAGAAGAAAAGATCGAAACTTTAGGATATGGGTAGCAACAAAGACTGTCTGGGAACTCAAATTTGCAGTCCATCAATGGTCTAAAGGCTCAACGGCAGTCTTAAAAAGTAGGATGTAAACCTTGTCAATTGAGAAGTACAAGAAGCCTCCTATTGAATGTGTAACATAAGAACCAAAGCTAGTCCCCACTATGCAATGCCATGCTGGACCATAAGCCGAGTCGAATTCCTGGAAGTTTTAAGGAGACAGTTAAGACGACATGAATATAATTTGGAGTAATCATGTCATAAGGTATTGCTGGCAAGTAGCTTCATACAAACATGCTGAAATAATGGCAATAATATGGAAACCCAACAAGAACATGAAGAAATTCACCATCGGATGCTTAATAATGGGTCTCACAGCTTCAGTTGTATGTCTTGGTGCACATTGGCATTCTGCAACTTTCGCTGTCCTAACACGAACAAATTTGAAACTCTGACGAACTTGAACCGAACCAGCATGTAATTCTAACAATGACCAACCTTAGGTCACCAGGTTTATTTCTTTAGGTGCTTGAAATTTACAAAATGAGGAGATCAGTTCTATTGCAATCTACAGTTTAAACCTAGACCTTTGAAAGACAAAGCAAAATTTGCTCTCAAAGGATCAGAAACATATGATTGCATCAAGATTTCCTGCAAGTCCCTCAATCCAAACACAAGCATATGATTCAAAGTCTCTAACGTTAAAAGGAACCACTCTTTGACGAAGTCCCAGAATAGCAATCTTAGACTACAAAAGAGGCTAACAGAACAACATAAACGATACTCAATTTCCATACTCTAGAACAATTTATCGATTCCAGTTTCAAACCCAAATAAGAAACGAAATTTTACTTGAAAAAGATGAGAGAATAAATACAGGCAATGGGACCACAAGTATGGAATTGAAGAGTGTATGCTGACAAAATTAAAGACTAAATACGCATCTGCAACATTCAATTCAATGAAAAAAGCACAAAAATGGAAATCCAATACTGACTCAACATTTCTTGAAACTAATTTACATATTGCTTTACTTGAGCATTCATCACCAATACTTATCGGGCAGCCGAACATAGACATAATTGCACTAGGACATGAGAAAAAGCTAAAAGAAGACACTTTCGAGTTAAGAGCTGAATAATCAACCAAATTAAAGCAAATTCATTCAAGTACTACGGGGAAAAGCAAGATCGGAGCTCATATAGATCAAAAAAATCAAGAAACAAAACTATTTCCAAGATTAAATATTTAACCTTTTTAAGAGCAAGGGCGAGACGTTTACTATCAAGCTTTCCAGGTAACATAGAGTCTAGCTGATCACGAGCACACCTAAAAGCTCGAGTTTGCAATGGAATTGGCATATCAGAAGCTCTGACCCGAACATTAAGCTTGTCGTATTGATCTTGTTGCTCTTTAGCTTTCTTTTTCTCTATCAAGCTACTCAAGAACCTACTTCTCCTCTCCAGCTCCAACTCTGCTCCCTCCATTTACACCTTTTTTCACTTATTTTCTCATCACCCTGACAACAGAACAATCCCCACGAAAATATAGAGATAAAAATAGTTAATACAGTAAGCTACAGCAATCGGAAACAAACTAATTGAGGAAATGTCTCAAACAACCGAAAAAGGAAAAGGAACATTTACAGCATAGGGAAACAGAGAGAGGGAGAGGCAAAAGTAACAGAAAAGAAGAAAAAAAAAAAGAGAAAGGAAGAATAGGAAAAAGGAACAAAGTTTCTTTGCAGGTACGATACTATAATGTATTGCAGGTTATGGCTGTATGGGCATCTCTCTCCCTGTTTTGGGTTACTTTATCGAGCTTTTATGTTATGGGTATCGTCGAGGTCGTTGTTGGGTTAGACGTAGAGGGGACAATCAATACGTTTTCTTCTTTTCTTTTTTACTTCGATTAGCGGGAAACCTGCAGCCGACCAGACCAAAGTCCAACTTCCAAACCCAACAAAAAAATCTGCATAATTTAGTTGATTAATAATTCCAAATCTTCAAAGCAACAAACACTTGTTTTTCATTGACTTGGTTGACTGATTGCGATAGGAATTTTTTGGCAGTTCTAAAGATTCTTTCGTCTGATGGGTTGGTTTTGTAACAGTTCTTTTTGTTCTTTTGCAGTGTCAAATTCTGGTTGATAATTGTCAGTTGGGCATAAACTGTTTCGTGGAACATGTTGCTAGGAAGTTGAAACATGTTTAAGAAGATGATTACTGGATGACATCAGACAAGCATGTTCTGATTTATATGGGATCTAACATATCTGGAGAGATGGATGTTCAAAAATCAATACGAAAAATATTGCTTGCTGCCTAGATTTCTTTACTCATGTTTAACTTGTGCAAGAAAGTTTATGTTTGGATGATCAGAAAATCTAAAGGTTATAGAATAGAATACACTTCTTCTGATCAAAAAGCTCAAGTTAGGGTTCATTATGTTGCCTTCTCCGTTGAAAACAAAAGAGAAAATATGTATGGTACCTGAAGTTTTTTTTTTTTTTTTTATCAACGAATATGATCTCCTCCGAAGCAAAATTTCGGGTCAAACACAAAACAGTGACCATTGGTTTGAGAGTTGTTTTGTGGGTCCGGATGAGCACTCAAAGTAAAGCCGAGTGGCGAATTTGTAATCATATACGATAATTGCGGAAAACAAGCAATGGTCAGAGGTCCCCAATGTGCTGTCCCCTCCCAGCCTTGCCTTGCCTGCATGCAATCTATCTAACGGACTTTGCATTAGCCATGACCAGGGTTATTGGAGAAGCATATCCGTTTTCTGCAAAATGACAAAAAGTGACCGATGTTTGCTCATTTTGGATCAGAAATTGGGCCTTATGTAAAGAAAAGTAATGGACCAGTTTTTACAGAAATCAAAGCCCATAATGAAAGAAAAAGGAGAACACCGGTTCTTGATTTTGTTTGTGATAGAAGAAAATTCATGCTTCGTGCTGTCTGATCTTCCATCGAAGCTCTTCTAAGCTTCTTTTTAACAGAAACGAAGTTTATCCTCCTACAGAATGTGTTCATTAAAAATCTCTGTTACTCAAACGCAAATTTTCTCTTTAAGCACCAATTCTGTTTCTAAATTCAATAACACCGTCTATCTTCAACGATCATCTTTACTTGACCGATACTCACCACGCTTGAAGTTAAGGGCAGAATTTTCTGTACAAGAAATACCCCCAAATGCAGCTCTTCGGAGAGCCGACCCACTATGGAGAGGAGGGTTCAGTCTAGGAATTGACTTGGGTTCATCTCATACTGGGCTTGCCATTAGTAAAGGCTTTACCTTTAAACCTCTCACTGTAATTATTGTCCTATCTTTTCCTTAATAAATAATTTTTCAAGTTTTGATTTGGTTAAATATTGAATCTTTGAATTTGTTCTAGTTTAGGTTTTGGAGTTGCGTGGTCAAAAGCTTGAAGTTCGTCTTCTTCAAATTGCTGAAGATGAGGTTAGAATTGGTTAATTTCGATCTACCTAGGCATGTGATTCGTTTATATGATAATTGATAAAATTGCAGGAGGCTGATGAGTTCATAATTGGGATACCAAAATCTTGGGATGGAAAGGAAACACCTCAATCTAATAAAGTTCGTAGTGTTGCTGGAAGGATTGCAGTTCGTGCAGCTGAAAGGTGAAGCCTTTATTAGTATAATTTTCTCATTTAATCCCATGTTTATCAATTGTGGATGTGTTGATTTATAGAGTAAATTGCAATCTGGTTTTGCTTATGGAATTGGTTGAATGATTGATGGATCGATTGTGGTCTTAAATTCAGGGGTTGGAGAGTGTATCTCCAGGATGAACATGGGACATCTACAGATGCTGCTTATCGAATGATTAACATGTAAGTAATCTATAAGCGTCTTGTCTTGCTATTACTTTCTAGATTTAAGAATTATTCTCGAGTGATTAATGTGATTCTATCCGAGTATTAGTCGAATTCACTCATTTTCCTAAGGTCTCTTCTTTGTCGAATTGGGTTATCTTCCTGAGCTATCTCCGGTTATCTTCCATTGTTAGGCCACGGAATTTCCTTCTGAGAAACACTTGATGGAATCTGGACATGCAGGATAGATTTGATATGTAGTTTTCACCATAATCATCTAATTAGTGGACGTGGACTGCAGAGATTCATGGATACGTTGAATCTCATACGACAGTAAGCATGTTAGAATTCTTAAGCACCATAAGAAAGAAAACTCCGTTGGAAGAGCATTTATGATATAATCATTCATTTGAGTTTGGCGATTGTCTGCTATCTAATGGGAGGGGGATTTGCTTGTTCATGATTAATTGACTGAAAGTTATGGTCATGATTGGTTGTGGATGTCTGCATTCTTTCAGGGGCCTCAAGAAGGATACACGACAAAAGAGTGTCGATGCCTATGCTGCTGTGGTACGCTCTGATCATGTTGTCTCGAGTTCTAATCTTGTTTTTCTTTTACGTGTAATTTACCCTGATACGATGCGATTGCAGATGATATTAGAAAGATATTATTCGACATCAGGGGAGGGAACAGAACTTGTAGTACCAAAGCAATTGAATCTTCAAGAAAAGCTTCGGAAAGGTCCTCCAAAGGACATGGATTTTTATCCAGAATAACTCATTGCTGTCACATGTATGATACGATCAACTATTCTTGTGAGTTGTTAATATTAGAAGAAAGCATTAACCATTTTCTCTGGTTCCTTGTCTTTTCTGACTGCCATTACACGTCATTTGATTATATGCAATGATGATTAAGGATATGAATTAGAACATTAGCTAGTTACAAGGATTTTTTGTTAAACCAAGCTTCCTAATCCGAACCCATTTGAATTCTGTTTCACAGTTTCTATATGGAGTAAAACATTCAAATATGATAGCATCATAATCGCATGTATATTATGCATAAATAAGTATCGTTGAACGATACTATGTGACATGATCGGTTAACAATCTATTAAAAGTCTATCTTAACATCGTATTATTGTAAACGATATTGATAGACTTGTCAAGGGTAGACACAAACTAATTTTATTTTATATAAAGACTAATAATGGTACAATAATTAATATATATATCAATCGATGAAAAAATATTGATTTAATCCAACTGTGAAAAGACTAACGATATGAATTTCTTTTATCAGAAAAAGAATCGCCAATCCATGTACTTTTTATCCTAGCGGGTCATGCCGACTTGAAACACCGGAGCGGTCGGTGCCGTCATCGTCACTCCACCGTTTTGCCTTTCCATATTTCCATGCCACCCTGATCATATTAAATAGTAAATATTATTGTGAAATATGACCATAGTTTGTCGATTTTCAACGGCATATCATAAAATATAGAATGAAAGAGAGAAATGTTACCAATAGACATATCATATCCACGAGATTCAAGCTCTCTATATTCTTGACAAAGGGCACAAGGCTCGCAACAGAAATGCACCAGACAATCGTTGCAAGGGGACTCCGGCAGCGAGTATTCCTGCCTTAACTTCGACCTATATAAGCATGAATATATCCACCCACATCCTGCAAAGCATGTCAGTACCCCGTGAATTGCTCCACTTGTCGTACATGCTGCACATAATCCCATTCATTTTCAACCATTAGCTTTAATTTCATCTTCCTTGAACAAGATTCATGTTTTTCTGAAAAAATTACTTTACTTACATGTAGTTCCTTTATCTGCTATTTCAGCAATCTGTCCGAACGTAATGCATGGACACCAGCATGTAATGCAACCTGCAATCAAACACAGATTTATATATATTGATCTTGATAAACTACTACTAGAAAGGTAGCAGATTGAAAGGAAAAAAGAACAAAATGGTTGCAACATGTTATTTGGAAAGAAACACGTACAGTTTTTGACGTCAGAGCCACAGTCACATAAGCCTGAAGACCAGGCACCTTCATGTTCATGGCTGTAAGAGAGCGGATGCTGATGGTGAGGGTTTACAGGAATACCATTTGTGGGTGCTGAATCTTTGTAGCACTTTTCTTGGTTCGACGGATACATGATGATGAAGATGGGATTAATAAATTTCAGATAAGCAAACAGAAAGAAAAAAGAATCAAAAGCAGCTGAGATGAAGAAATGGACGGAGGGGATTGTGGGTTGTTATAGAAATCGGGAAATGGTCTTAGGTCTAAATACGTAAGACCATTTTATTCAAAACCCTTATACTTGATCAAAGACGCGGAAATGAAACAACCGGTAAACTACCAAGAGATTTAATCACGTGACATTCGCGTGACATAACGATCTGTCGATTCTTTAATGGTACACGTGTTTCTGGTAAATTTATTTCCTCTCATTTTAAAAATTTGTATCAATTTTGACAATTTCTATGATACCAGCGAAAATAAGTCAACTGCTTCTTCTAACATTTTCATTTTATTTTTTCTTCTTTTTCTTTATTTTTAATATATTTCTCATAATTTTTAATAAATTTTAATAATTTAATTATCAAAATTTTTACATAAAATTAGATTTATCTAAATTATCAAATCAATTGATATAAAACAAACAAAATTAATAATTTTAAAATTTTTTTAATTTTTTTAATTTGTTTATCATTGTGATCAGAGTTCTTATAAGTATTATTTTGAAAAAGATGAGGAAAATGAAGATTATCAATAAGATTTCATTAAATATGAAAATGATGAAATTAAAGATATGAATAAAATTGTTACGAGAAAGGAAAAATATAAAATTTATGCAAAGAGAATTATTTGAGATTAATTTTCATAAAAAACAAAAAATATTGAAATATTAAATAAAGTAGATGATTTATAAAATGATAAAAATATGATAGATATGGATGAGGAGTTCTTAAGTATTATTATAAAGTTGAAATGAATTTATATAATACTAATATAAATCGAACACAAAAAGATTCTTTGGTATTATCTTGCTATCTCTAGTTTCTTAAAACATATTTATAAATTATATTAATTTTCTATATTATGTTAATGATATTTGCTATCCATTAGTTTTGTAAATTCCACAAAAATCGTTTTAATTCTGCTTTTTTTAATCTAAATATCTCAAATATTAAGAGAACTTTATAAAATTACATTATTTTTTTTAAAAAATATTTATTAAAATTATTATATGTTTCGATAAATCTCCTAAAAATATCACACAAATATATAATTTAAATCAACCATAAAAAATGACATTAAATATTTTATTAATAAAAAATATGTTATTTGAAATAATAATAAATGAAGAAATATGTGCATATAAATCTACTATTCATTTTAAAATTTATTTGAAAGTTAAAATTTTGTAATAAAAATTTACAAATATTAAAACTGATAAAATATTTTGTCATATCCTCATTTTTAGCATGTATAGTATTAATAATTTGGGTGATGAAATTACCCCTATACGATCAAAAATTAAGTGATGATGTGAAATTATGGAAAAATATGTATTTTGAGATAGAAAATTATAAATATTATGTTAATGATAAGAAATATTTATCGGAATTAAGTTGATAGTAGAATAAGTCGAATATGAAAAATAAGTTGGATCGTGTAAAATTGGGTCGATCGATTAAATGCACGTATATCAAGGTAAAAATATTTGCATATGCATGGAAATGCATGCAATTGAGAAATTAAGATAAATTATGTTTGTATTTGGAGTATACATAATTTATAAATTAAGTATAATTAAGGATCGTATAAATGAATTATACGAATGAATAATATATGTATAATATATATGTATAGAAATAATTATGGATTAGTGAATAATGGAATATTAAATAAGTATATTGGAATATATATATTTAAGATGATTTATTTAACATAAGATTAAAAATATAGAAAAGAAAATATAAAGGAAATTGAAAA
>CANYBF011209074.1:0-16448 GCA_948192965.1 Dalechampia spathulata | reverse complement strand
TGGTTCTCTAGCCATATTGAAATATATTATCTAGAACACATAAGAGATAAGTTATTGAAATGAACTTATTGCAAATAGAGAATTGTATATTGAAAACATTAATAAGAATAATCGTACGTAATATGATTTAATCAAATGAGGAATTCAAGGTACAAATTTGTAATACATAAATGGATTCAGAAATTATAGGTCAACTATGTCCACATGACTGTGCATTATGACCAATTTGACCACATCTAATACAAAAGCTATTTTGAGTATTCATTGACCAATCCATCTCATTCCGTATACGAGTCGACTTCGGCCTCCCTTTTTGCCTTTTCCAGGTTGGGTTCACTACAACAGGCACGCCCCTGAATTTAGGCCAATACTCTTCATGGCCTAAGGGGGTAAATGACATTGACCAACATTTAATTGCGACATCATTCTTGTAAAAAGGAGCAACAAAATCTCGGTAATCCATATTGTACTTCTGACACCCGGTAATTGCATGTGAACAAGGAATTTTGCTCTGTTGGAATTTTCCACATGAACACTGTCGTTCAGACATCTTGACAACTTGCATTTTACCCCCTTTTTTTGTGTCATTATTATTTTAAATTTCTCCCGCAAATTATTAATTAACTTTTTCCCACAAAATTTTCATTTTTAATTTCTTCAAAAATTATTTTTTAACTTTTTCAAAAAATTAATTAGTATTAATCATAACAAAATTAATTTTTTCTATAATTTTCCACTTATTTCAATTTTCATAATATATTATCCTTTTTTTCCATCAGTATTTTTGCAATGATTCTTTTAAATCATTTTTTCTATTTAATAAAATTAATTTCCCCTATTTCATGACGTAATTTCCAGATTAACATTTATTTTTAATCACATACACAACTTTTTTTATTTTCACATCTTTCAAATCTCAAAAATTTCAAATTTATTATATTTCAATCACAATTTTTAAAACATTCATTACAAATAATTATCCAAAATAAATTATACATAAATAACAAACAAATAACATCAATTATATTCATAACAAATGCATGTTTAATTTAATATTTCAAAATATTTGAAAATTTTCATATTCATACAATACCCTAAATTTAATCACAACATTTTTCTCATACAATACCCTAAATTTAGTCACAACATTACTTTTTTTTTTCCAATCATTATTTCTTCCATTTATTCAAATTATTTTACTGTTATTTTCATTTTATTCAAATATTATTATTTTAGAATTATTCATAAATTTTACTATTATTATTTTACTATTATTATTTCCCTGTAATTATTACACTATATTTTCCATATCTTTTTTTTAATTTTTCCCCAACAGCCACTTTTTTTTCCCGAAATTTATTAAACAAAATTTTTCTCTAATTACATTTAAACAAAATTTTCCGCAACAGTTACTTTTTTTCCCCGAATTTTATTCAACCAAAATTTTCTCTAATTACATTTAAACAAAATTTCCCCCAACGGTTACATTTTCCTCTAATTACAAAATTTATTAAACTTCACTTTTAAACACAAGTTTTCCTTTTTTATTTTTTCAACTTATATAATTATTATTAAACATTACATAATTACATTTTTCTCTACTTATTATTTTAATATAATTTCAGCAAATTATTTAACTTTTTTTCCATCCAATTTTAACATTCACTATTTTAAATAATTTTTTTTATTTATCTAAACTATTTTTACCTATTTCACAAAATTTATTTTCCTTTTTTCACAACTTCATTTCTATATTAATCTACTCATCAAAACTTATAATAATCCTAACAAAATAATAATAATACAACAAATCAATTAATTCACATTTATTAACAAATAATACATATTAAATATAATTATCAAACAAATCACCTTAAACTCCTCCTTTATGCCTTGTGAAAATAGAATGTATTTTTGTTATGCTTTAACAAAATAGATTCGGATTTTTTTGGTTTATGTTTAAGGGTTATATATTGTATTTTTCTGTTTTGGGTTTGTGAAAGAATGGAGGGAGGAAGAAGCTCCTGCTGCTGTGGAAGAGGGGGAGAAAGGAAACAGGAAGGAGGTGGTTTGCTGGAGCACGGGAAGTGAGAAATGGAAGGGAGAATGAGGGTTTGCTGGTTTGGTGGTTTGCTGGCGGAGCTGCTACCGTGAATGAGGGGAAGAAATTAAAGAAAAGGTGGTTCTGTTGAGGTAAGAAACGAGGACAGGAGGGGAGGGGGAAGGGAATGGAAGGGGAAAAAGGAAATAGGAGGTAGAAGGGTGTTGGGTAGTTGGGGGGAGTTGTGGGAATTAAATTTCTGGATGCCGGTCAAAGTGGCGGCCACAATATTTCCTCCAATTGAACGATGGTACATGGCGCTGGGGGGCTTACACTGCAGCGGGCGATGACACGTGGCGCACGACAGACACACTGCAAGGAATCTGATTGACACGCTGACATGCATCACGGGTAGGCATTCTGGCCGCTGCTTATACCAGCGGCCACCTTATCTCTCCTCTGCCCACACGCTACATCACGCCACCCGGATGCCACCTTCTTGCATGGAATGCCACCTCTTCTGGCCACCACTTTGACTGGCGGCCAGGCCAAGAATCACACCAAGACCGGCTTTATTTTTGGTTTCACACCAATATGGTCATTTTTCAAGATTTTCACGCTAAATAAGTCAATTGCCCCATTTTAATACACTCTCTAGTTTTAACTTTGCTTACATGTCTGATTAATTATTCAGTAAGGTCTTTCTTTTATCAGCATTTTGGATTCATTACGACTTATGGGCTTAATCTTGATCTTGGACAGCTTTCTTTCCAAGTGGGCATTCTTTCTATCTTTGGTCACTTGGACAACAGCTACAAACAGAAGCTAAATGGCAATTATCATATAATGGCTAAAGGTTATAATTCTTTTCCAACAAACATTCCAGGGACTGCTTATCGAAGAGCACTTTTGGTAAGGATTTTAGTAAGTGTTTAACTGAATGTCAGGTTCAGTGTGTTAGCTTATCTGATTCTACTTTCATGTATTTTCATCAATTTAAAGGCGAGGACAAAGCTTAATCAAATACTAAGCGAGATAATCAGCGAAAGAAAGGAGAAAGGACTGTCAGAGAAGGATCTATTGGGTCGTTTTCTTAACTATAAAGATGAAAAAGGCCAAACTTTGAGTGAAAATGAGATTGCTGATAACATTATAGGAGTACTCTTTGCAGCTCAGGACACAACTGCCAGTGTTCTCACATGGATTCTGAAATTCCTTCATGATGATCAGAAACTCCTGGAAACAGTCAAGGTCAGAAATTAATTCTTCAAGTTCCTGAAAAAACGCCTACTCATCTCAATAATGCTAATCAGGTTTTTCACATTTACAGGCTGAGCAAATGGCAATATATGAAGAAAATGAAGGTGGAAAGAAGTTCATGACATGGTCACAAACAAGGAACATGCCACTTACGTATAGGGTATATGAACTTACAGATTATACAATATTCTGAAACAATAGAAAAGATATGAATGATTAATTAATGGGTGAATATATGTTTCATTTTTCAGGTGATATTAGAGAGCTTAAGAATGGCAAGCATTATATCATTTGCTTTCAGGGAAGCAATAACTGATGTGGAGTACAAGGGTAAGTTAAAAGACAACATGTCAATCAAGAAAATTCTGTACTCATTATTGAAGGCAGGCTGAGGCTGGTGGATGTGCATTTATTGCAGGATATTTAATTCCAAAAGGGTGGAAGGTGATGCCACTGTTCAGGAACATTCATTACAACCCTGAATTGTTTTCTGATCCTCATAATTTTGACCCATCAAGATTTGAGGTACATGCAATCCAAGTAGAAATCTTGGGTTTATATTTGTTTGGATTTGTATGAATGCGAAGCCTTTGATGGGTCAGGTGGTGAATGCAGGTTGCTCCCAAGCCCAACACCTTCATCCCATTTGGTAGAGGACTGCATTCTTGTCCAGGCAATGAACTTGCCAAGATGGAAATCCTCATCTTCATTCACCATCTCGTAACTAAATTCAGGTATGTATCGCATAGACACGAGTGGCCCTCGGCTGCAATCAAGATAAGCGTTCCAATAATGAAGAAAATGATGGAGTTTGCATTGGCATCTGCAGAGGGGATCGAGTATGGGCCATTTCCGGTGCCCCAACAGCGGTAGGCAAGAATCAAGGCAGTCGAGCGTTGACGTGTGACTAGCTCTAAATTCAAACCCCATGGTGTTTTTGTTTTCATGGGATGTCTTAATGAATTACTGTTATATCCGCTGATTTTAACTCTAGTAATCTCCTGTAATCTACTCAACTCCTATGTCTCTTCTCTTACCATCTGCCTCTACTAATTCAGACACATCGCATCTCTTTTCATCCTCCAAAATTCTCATGTAAATCTACTTATATGTATTTTCATATTTAATAAAAAATTTCTCTTTTATATCAAATATTATTTCTCATAAATTTTTAATAGTATAAATCTATTAATAGTCTATATATCAATATTCTGTAAGTATTAAATATTTATATATAATTATCATTAAATATGAATATATAAATAATAATCGTATATTATTAAAAAACTTAAAATAGAAATAAACTAAAATAATAAAAAGAAAAAAAGAAAAAAATGGTACAGAGTTGGGGTGGGAATTGAATTGAGAAGGGGTTGGCGGAAATTAACCAGAAAAAAAAAGGAATAAATCAAATAAATAAATAGAGGAAGAGATCATGTTTGTTAAAACAAATTTCGGTTGATTAACACAACTCACACTCGCGCACAAGCAAGGAAAGCGACCCCCTTTTACCAACAACAACAACAACAACAACTCTGGCTTCAACATTACATTCATAGCTTTACAACAACAAATCCACAATTCTAGGGCTTACTCCTCCACGGATCTCCCTCCTCTAATCATGTCTGCATTGTCCTCCATTTTTATTGCTTGAAATTTCTTCCTTGTCTTCTCCTTCCTCGCCCTTCTGCTTCTGCTGCTTTTCATGGAATCCATCTTTAGTGGTCCGCCAACTCCTTGGCATTTCTCCCTCGCCATTTTCTTCGCTTTTGGTTTTGTTCTTGCTAGGTTCTTCCTCGACAAATATATCTTTCGTGTATGTACTTTTATTTGTTTTCTTTTCTGTGCATTATTTTCTCTTTTTTTTTCTTTTAATTTTTGCTAATTTCTTCTTGACTTAGGTTTTTACTCTTTCCTCCTTTTTTCTTTGGCCGGTCAATCGCATGCCGTTTTACATTTTTAACTTAATTGTCGTTATAATGAGAAATGATTGAATTTATTGTGTTAGGTTTTGTTTTTAATTGATAGATTTTGCGAGTTCTTTGTTTTTACTGGATTCTACCAGATCGATTGAGCTATGTTTTTTCTTGTTTGATGTGTGATTTACAACAATAGGCTGCAAAAAGAGAATTCCAGATTCAATGTGTAATAGGATACTTAAAATTTCCAATTTAAGGTAGCTTAATTGCTAGAATCAGTTAGTTTTCTACGTTGTATTATACTACTTTGATTTGAGTCCTGCTCTTGCTTGTTTCGGTTGTGATTTAGAAAGAAAAATTTTAAGATTCCAAGTTGGTTTTGTTTCTTCAACATGTTATAGAAAATGTATAATCTTGTATCTCATGCATGGGGTCTTAAATTGGAATCTTTTTCCTTTTCTTTGAGGAAAAAAAAAAACAGTTGAGAGGTTAAGCGAATCTGCTAGGAAGGGGCTTGATTTCTGTTTCTTTCTCCTGTTTATATATACATTGCTACATATTGTTGATCTTCAGCTTGTGTGTTGTGGGTGCTATCATTTTTTAGAGGCTGGCAATTTGGTTACTTCAAAGCGAAAAACAACATTTGAGAAATGATGAGGGTACGCGAGCAACAATTGTTAAATGCACAGAATCCATGTGGAAGCTAACATACTATGCTGCTGTTGAATTTTGTGTGCTCAAAATTGGCTACAACGAACCTTGGTTCTCTGATACTAAACAATACTTCACTGGCTGGCCCAATCAAGAATTTAAGTGAGTTATTCATTCACGTGATTGCTGTTTGTGTACGCAGATGTTGTGCTTATTTAGGTTTAGCTCTTATAATGATGAAAATGAATCACCTTTTGTTTTCTGATACTAAAACATTATATCAGGAGCACTTGTATATTGTGGAATATATTGAGATCGTGTGTGAGATTTTCTTTTTCCTTTTTTATTTGTTTTTCATTTCAGGATTCCACTGAAGCTTTTCTATATGTGCCAATGTGGATTCTACGTCTATAGTATTGCAGCTCTCCTTTTGTGGGAAACTAGGAGGAAGGATTTTTCGGTGATGATGTCTCATCATGTAATTACGGTTGTACTGATTGGATTCTCATACATCACAAGGTAGTACCATGTTGGATAGTAACTCAAAGCTTAGTAGTTCTTTTTATGTCTTTTTGGTGGCACAATGTTTAGGTGAAGGCATGAATTCAACTTATTCATTTTTTTCTCTGGCTATCATTATTAATAATGAGAATAAAGAAAGAAATTTGGATTAGTCTGTGCAATCTTCAGGGTATTTATGCTCAATGGATGAGCCTTTCCACAAATTTACTTGTTCTCATCCCATATTTCTGAATTCATCTTAGCCTTCTTATCTCTCTCGTGCTAATTTTTGGCATGTTTGTTCACTGCCTAATATCCACTTGCATATATCATGGTGGTACTGTTGTTGTCATTGCCAAAGTCATCTAATTTCAGATTATTCTTCCCACCATCAAATTCACCACTTTTGAATTGAGAAACTCTAGATCAGACTGTTGGATCTATTTTCTGTGCTTTATGTATCTAACCTCTCTCTCTCTCTCTCTCTCTATATATATATATATATATATATGTGTGTGTGTGTGTGTGTTGTCATATTCATCAACTTTAGATCTTTTTTTTTTTTGCATCACCTGAAAATATTTGAAAGTCTTTACAAGAGAAGAACTTTCCTCTCATTACTCAACTGAGGGCAATAAATGTAGCTTCCCAGATGATAAATATTTCCCATTTTGAAGAGTTACATTTTTTGTTTATCTTAGTTTGCTGTAGTTGAATCCTGATGATATCAAATTGAGATTCTAGAGTATGTTCAGATGTTAGATAACTGGGTACTCTGCCGTGCCTTTACTATTTTCTGCATAATAGTTGCTTTAAGAATAAAGATAAAATAATTGAATTTGAGTTAATCTGCTTGATAGGAGAACCTAATAAGTCCTTTTTCATTTCCAGTTTCTTCCGAATAGGCTCAATTATCCTTGCCCTGCATGATGCAAGCGATGTATTTCTAGAAGCTGCAAAAGTCTTTAAATATTCGGGGAAGGAACTTGGAGCCAGCATTTTCTTTGGATTGTTTGCTGCTTCCTGGCTTATACTACGGCTAATATTCTTTCCCTTTTGGGTAATTGCAGCAATAAGGTTTGTCCACTTTGTGCTTTATTAGCCTTTACCACTTATTGCAATGTAGTCTCTCCTGTTCATGCATTGTTTTGGCTGGAGTTTCTCAGCTATGATGCCGTGAACTTCTTGGATTTATCAACAGCCTATCACACGTTTCTCTACTATGCTTTCAATGCAATGCTGCTGATGTTACTTGTGTTCCATATTTACTGGTGGTATCTGATATGCTCAATGATTATGAGACAATTGAGAAATAGAGGGAGAGTGGGAGAAGACATAAGATCAGGTATGCCCTTTACTATCTTTGTTGTTTATTTTACATCATTTGATGGTTCCTCATTTTTGACTCACCCCAAGATGTTAACGAAATAATTTGAGAGTTCAATTGAAAATGACAGTTTGTATGCACATCTACTATTATGTTAGAAACTCTGGGGTCTTGGAAGAAGATTAATTTCTATACAGCTGTGATAATAGTTTTATAAATCAAATTGCTTATGTTTATTACTTTTTCTACACTGAGTTGGGGAAGTCAATTATTGAATTGAACCGATAGAAGTTCTTTATTATTTCCTATTTCTGGAGAGTTTGAACTAGAAGAACATCTGGCTTATTGCTTATTGCAAAGATGCACTGATCTTTTTGGCATTTTTTTAGCCATTCGTTATTGTACAATTTCTAGTGTTCCTTTGCTTAAGGAGGATTTAAGTGCATATAATGATGAAAACTTGTATAAGCCCCTATAGTTGGAGGAAATACCTATGGATAAGCAAAGAACACTAATTTTTTTTTTTTTTTTTTTGTTTTGTTACCTTGTATGTTTATCCTTTTAGACAAAAGAGTTATTCATTTATCTTGATATAAATGCAGATTCAGAAGATGATGAATAGGTGGAAGATTTTGTTCAACATATTGTTCAGCGATGACTCTCAGGATTGATTTAACATATTTGTAGGATTTGTCCCATCATTTGACTGGGTTATTACCAATGAGGTGAATATTTTCTTTGATTCCAATAGTTGATTTTTTAAATTAATGGTGTAGATGAAAGAAGATAGGACACATAAAGCATCTATTTTGATATATTTGTTGGTGTATAAAATAATAGGCAATCTTGTATAATGGTTCACTCTTTTTGATAAACCCTTGTTTTGATATCAGTCCATATACTGGGGAAATGGAAAGTGGGAAAAAAAAGAAGAAAAAGTAGAAAAAAGAAAGCATTCCTGTTACCAATTTTTGTTGTGCGTGTGTTTATATTTTTTCTTCCCCTGACCAATCCGAGGATGCATTCCCTTGTTATTTGGCATTTTCATACCTTTGTTTTGATTTTGTCTAATGGGGTCTGATATTGATGAAGTGATTGAATTGGGAGTTCATCATGAGATGATTTGTCTATATAGTGGTGGAGTAGATGTTGGTTAAGTAGACATGGATGGTTCTTGGGCGACCTGGTTTCCACGCCACGGTTATATTTATATACGTTTGGCACTTTTTTTTTTTTAATGCTTGGGCGCTACTCTAAAGTGAGACATGGATTCCGTCGACGAAACAATACGGATTAGTAGCAACTTGAGGAAACATGGCTGCAACAAATTGAAGTACATCCAGGACAAAACCCCAGCAAAAGAACAACCTGATTGGAGGCTATTGCTTTGTGTAGCTACATTATCCCAGGAGTAAAATTGATTAACCACACCCCACAAGCCATTACTTTTCTTTTATCACGTTTCAAGAATAATTCTATGGTGATAATGTGCTTGCTGGCTATTCCATGTTCGGGGATGAGAATAATTCTATTCTACAAATGAATGGAGCAAAATGTAAAATGGAAGGAATTTGCATTATTAGATTAGATGCAGAGGTGCTGCAGAGAAATATAAAAATAAAACTTCTTTTTCTGTAAATTAATCAACATGTTCATGTCGATATCATCACAGCGGGAACAACAAAATTACAAGTTATGATTTACCAAATAATCACAATAATCTAATTAATGGCAGTTCAGCCTTCATAATCAGACAGGATGCCCCCACGGCACCAGCTCATTCATATCTTTATAATGCTCCACGCCCACCTCCCAGTTTACCATCCTCAGACGCTCACATCCCACCCAAATCGCTAATAGCGGCAAACCTCATATGGCGGCGGCGCTGACCAAAGCATTAGCCTCATCTAATTCCCTTGCTTTCCTCTCCCCAGATCTTAATCACCCAATACCCTCTCATCTTTCTTTCATTTTACCTCAAAAGACTCGATCTTTAACCATCAAAGCATCATCACCACCCACTACGTCGACAACCCACACACCACCCACCTCCATCCCTCATTCTACTTCCGCAGATCGTTCTCGGGTCGACATTTTGTCCGAATCTTTACCTTATATTCAAAAATTCAGGGGCAAAACAATCGTAGTCAAATATGGCGGTGCCGCCATGAAAGTTCCTGAACTTAAAGCGTCTGTTGTGAGCGACCTCGTTCTGCTTTCTTGCGTTGGCCTTCGTCCAGTTCTTGTTCATGGTGGCGGCCCAGAAATCAACAACTGGCTTAGACTTCTTAACATCGAACCTCTTTTCCATGAGGGTCTTCGTGTTACTGATGCTAAGACAATGGAGATCGTTTCAATGGTTCTGGTCGGTAAAGTGAATAAGGATTTGGTTTCGCTTATCAACAAAGCTGGTGGGACTGCTGTGGGTCTTTCCGGTATGGACGGTCGTTTACTCGTTGCTAGACCATCTCCTAATTCAGTTAATCTAGGTTTTGTGGGTGAAGTTGCTCGTGTTGATTCGACGATACTTGAACCTCTTGTCAGTAATGGTCACATACCCGTGATTGCTTCTGTGGCTGCTGATGAACTTGGTCAATCTTATAATATTAATGCTGACACTGTTGCTGGAGAACTGGCTGCTGCTTTGGGTGCTGAAAAGTTGATTCTTTTAACGGATGTTGCTGGGATACTGGAGAACAGAGATGATCCTAATAGTTTGGTGAAGGAGATTGATATCAAGGGTATTAAAAGAATGATTGAAGAAAAGAAAGTTGCTGGTGGGATGATTCCCAAGGTTAATTGTTGTGTGCGGTCCCTTGCTCAAGGTGTTAGAACTGCTAGTATTATTGATGGACGAGTTGAGCATTCTCTGCTTCATGAGATTCTGTCTGAAGAAGGCATTGGAACCATGATTGCTGGGTAACATCTACTTGTCATGCTGTTCTGCGTTGTAACTCTTTAAACTTTTTGTTGCATGTACCTTAACTGGATGAATAAATGAATCCATCGCCATTCTCTGATTCCTAGTTGTTCGTTCGACTGTTGTAGTTTTTCTGTCATCTAAATCAGAATTCCTTAATAAGAGGCTCGACTGATTTTGGGCCCTTTTAGGTGTCTGTTTACTTTTCTTCGGAATTTTTTAAGCTGTAGGCTACTGAAATTTGAGGTTTTGGACTGCGTCATGTGAAACATGAAAAGGAAAATATCCGTTTCTGGAATGTTAGTCTTGTTAACTGCTACCCTGGCACGGAAAGAATTGCAACAAATGCCAGTGTCATCGTGTGAATGCAAGGAGTAGCTGTGGCAAGTATTCGAGTAATTCTTCTTTCTTCTCAGGATATGGCATTGATCTTGTAAACCGTCTCAAAAACAGAAAATAGTGAATGGTGTCTAGTATAACGCCGCCTCCATTCCTTCGACAGTCCGAAGTTAGTAAAGGGCTGTAGAGTTCACACTCGATATACATTCGTTGAAACTGATAGTTTTATGTCCAACAGAGCTCTGTATTACAAACATAAGCAGGCGTCGTTATAGTCCAAAGGTTCAATAGTATAAGATATGCAGACTTATTTGAATTGGATGCGGGGATTCAATGTGAATCCTGGAACGAGGATGTTGTAAGTTTTTAGAGAATTCAGCTCCTGGATTAGCTAGTTAAGGCATTATACATGTTTGGCTGGCTCCCTTCATCTTCTTATTCAGTTGAAATAGTCATCTTCATCTTGCACTTTGCAGTTGGTTCAGTAGCAGTGTTGCAATTCTAGGCTGAGATTGTTAACCATAGGGATGACCAAAACCAAAATATATATACAGGATGCTACTAAGCAAATATTGCAGCTGCATAGCGATGTCACATTAAACTTTGGTCATCGGTCAACATTTCTATCGAGTGAGGTTTTATACGACTCACGACATAATCACTGGACGGCCTAGGGCCAAACAGTGAATCAGCCATACGTCGCAGATGAAATCACCTGCAACAAGCGAAGTCTGCAAAATTTTCGAGCGCTACGAGGGCATGTATATTATCAGTTCATCATAATATTTGTGAGGTCGAACATGCTGTTATCACTAAATGAGATAATGATTAGCTAGAGTAGATGCTCGTTACCAAGGACGCATGGTACTGTCAACCAATCTGTGAGCAGAAGTGCAGATTTCAAGCAAAATGGATCATTTTTAAGTCGGAGTACTAATGACAAACATGCTCAAAGCGACATTGATCTCTTTTCAACTTGTAGGATTACTGAAAGAAACAGTAAATGGTACCCAAGTTGTTAAATGAGATAAAAAAAAATAGGACAGAAACCTCTAATTAATGTGAATTCTACTACATGGTGTATTGCCGACAAAAGCACCTCTGACATTTTCTCAAAGCTGCGAAGGAGTTGCACATGTACCCGGGCTGTATGGGACACCCCTTTCTTGGAAGCTGAAGAACCCTCCAAATATTTTGGTTCCTCTCAAATCCGTGGGCAAGAACCCAGTTCTATTTTCGTGGATAATAAACCATAGTTTAGCCATATACAGAATTTGGGCACTAAATACAGGACGCCTTTATGACCAAACAGCAGAACTAAGAAAGGGTTAATGGCTGTCAAATTGTGTAGGAACAGCCCATAATGACTAAAAAGCTAATATTTGTCGGGTCAATGGATGAGAATTGACTACTAAAGGAACAGCCGCAGCTGATGCTAAGATTGGTATGCCAAATGAATGGTAGAGTTGATGAAGCTGCAGGGAGGCAGGGGGCAGAATTCAGTATTGTGAATTATGCGAGTGGGTTTGTGTTGTTGCGGGAAGTACACCGTTATATGCGGATACAGTCATGCAACTGGCAACAAGAATGGCAGTGTGTGTGTTGATTATCACCCGCGTGCCAACCAACCAACATACGGTGATGAATATATATCTGTATATATATGCACAGAGAGAGAGAGAGAGCATGAGTTGGAGGAGGAATTGGCAGGCAAAGAAAACGTGTTGTTTTGAGAAGCGTTCCATCCATCAACGGAACCTTCTATGAACAAACTGTTGAAGGCTGACATATGCATATCTGCCTTCGCCCAGACAAAGCATATTCCCGACATCCTTGCCAGTTTGACACCGACCCATTATCCTTTCAAATGCCCCACAATTCACTTGTGAATTTTAACTTAATTTTATATAATTTTTTAAAATAACTTTAAATTTTATTTTTTAATTTTAATTCATCATTAATTATTAATATAATTTTTAAAATTTTAAATATCTTTTCATTCTTATCTAAAAATCTTTTAAATAAATTTGATATTAATATCAACATATTTAATTTTTCAAGAAAAATTTAATTAAGATAAATAAAAATATTTTAAAAAATTATTAAATTTTAAATAATATTCTTGATTCATGTGTCAAGCTTCAAGAGTAATTACCATTTACGTCTTACCTGTTGATAAATACATATAATTTAAATTTATTTTTAATTTACTCATGATTTTAAAATAATTTTTGGCTAAAAAGAATATATTGGATTACGTGTATGGCAAATGGGTGAAGTGGGCCTTTTATTTTTTTGGTGTAAATAATTTATTTAATTCCTTATTTAGTGTTTTTTTCAAAATGTTTCGTATTTGGTGTATTTTTCTAAGACCATTGACACATATGCCAAATAAAAACAAAACTTATATTTTTAGATTTTCAAAATTGCCACAATCTTCTAATTTCTTTCAATTAAGTCCTTTTCTCAAAGAAATCTTAAAAGCAAGTCTCTGATACCAATCTTTTTGAGCCTACTCTTTCTACCGGCGGAATCAAAGAGTTACTCTAATATTAAACAATATTTTCAAAGTTTTTTCTATTTTTTCAATTTTTTTCAGTTCTTGATGTTTATTAAAATATCGAGTACTAGCAACGAAACCTAAAGGTTCTTTATTATTGAGAACATATTCCTTAAACTCACTCTATCTAAGAGTCAATTCGTTTAGATTTTCTATAAATTTTTCTAAATTTTTATTTAAGGATTCTATAGAAATTTGAAGCAAATTTAAACGATCAATAATAGAATTTACTAACCCTATTATAAGATCCTTATCTACACCATGGTCTAAATAAAAAACATTCAAGGTGAGGACAATTACTGATCATGAAAACAATTATGATTAACAAATATATTTCAAACATTCCTACAAGAAAACATTTCTATAATCATAACTCAATGATCTTATTTCAGATCCTTAACTTCATTTATCGATATAAACTAATTCTTATAAAAGAATTTAAACATATACCTTTTATAAATTGGGTCCACTGTACTTCCGCTTCAATTTTTCAGCTTGCTACCCTTTGTGTTATAAAAGGTTCTTCTGTGCAATAAATTACCTTACTCCTTTTTCTGCTTCAGGTCTTACGAGATACTCCTAACAAACTTGTGTGAATGGACTTCAAGGTATATCGAATGAGAGAATTTGATCTAGGTACCTTATTATGAGATTTATCAATTCTAACGTTCTGTCAGCTTCTCTATAATCATAATAACTATTGTGACTTAAGAAATGATTTTCAAATATGCTAACTCCTGCCTCTTTAAGCTCTTTTTTTAGATTTCTCACTTGACGAATATTTGTAAAATCTAATAGACAAAGTTTATCAATAAAACTTTTAACTATAGAAGGCATAGGAACTTGATAAAAATAATTTCAGAACAAGGTTTTTATTTCACAATTCTCCTCCTTGAATCAAGAGATCTAAGAAGGTATTTATACAACTTTACTAGTGCCTGTTTACTGTTTGCCAGCATAACACGTTTATAATGAAAATTAACATAAAGTAGGTTTATTATTGAAGCTTGTCTTATAGCTGTTAAAGCAGCTTCAATAATGTGACCGACACTTAAATTATTGAAAGCAAACAAAGCAAACACAATCATACAACTGGTGTCTCTAGTCCTGTTTTCCAACTTTACACACATACTGTCACACCCGGCCTATACCCAGGAGGACATGCTCCCGTAGCATAGACAGCGGCCCCCAGAAGAAGACCAGTACCTGAGCCACAAAGGATGCATCGTGCAGACGTCGTATGGGGACACAACTCTAAGCGTAATGGTGGTCGTGCGACGGAAATAACGTGATGCGCAAACATATACCTAGGATAAACTCATCATACATTCAAATAACATACAATAACAGGCTATAAAGTGTCTCATAGATATAAAACCTGTTGTACATTACGAGAGTGTGTACATAATACCACCAAAAGCTATACAATAAATACATGACTACAACCACCCTAGCTACACAATCCAAAAGGAGCCGGAGTATGTCGCAGAAGTCCCGTACCAAGTCGAGATCAGTCTGTCTCAGCTGATGACCTCTAATCCTTTTCTGAACGCTCACCCGTGGGCTCTGAACCTACGTTCATCAAATGACAAACGTTGAGATAAACTCAATGGTGCTAGAAACACATATAAACAGTTATGCAACATATAGCAATTCATCATAAACATCATATCAGGGCATTTCAATCCCAGCATCTTATGTAATGCAAATGCCAATGCTCCTAACATTCACCCTCATCCTTCTTTCTCTCATTCACTCTTGTTTTCATGTATTTGTGCACATTCCTTTCACACACACTGGATCCCGATAGGTACCGGTACTTATCTCCCGTAGGAGGCCATTTAACTGTAGAGTGCTCTGCACTCGATCCTACTATAGGTCTCGAGACTCATCTCCTATCTCAGGAGGTCATATATCTAATGATTCCCGAAGGAATTCCAGTCATTATTGATCCAGTGTGCCTAGAGCTAAGCTCTGCCCTCATTGCACATTTTCTTTTCACTCTTTCCTTCCTCCTCATTCATCTTCATGCATGTTAGCATGTCATGACTATCAATTTCGCTTATACACGGAAGCTTGGACAAGTAATCACATCACCAAGCAAAGAAAACATCAATCCAAGCATCAAAACAGTAATCATTCATATAGCACGTCTTAAAGAATAAAATACAAGGTAGAAAGATAAGCCTGGACTTGGTTCAAGTCTCCCGGCAATAGAAACTAGCCGAAAGTGGCTAAAAACGTAAAGCTAGCACTAACCTGAAAATCAAGCTACTTTTAGCTTAAGCCGGTGATCTTGTCTTTAATCTTGTCTAACTTTTAACCCATGTTCTCGGACGTTAGGGATGCTTAGAATCTCTAAGTAGGATTTTTGGTAGGGTTTAGGGGTGTTTTAGCTTAGGAAAAAGGGAATGAAACCTATGGAAAACCGTCTATTTTAACCCTTAAAAAGTCAATTAAATGTCGCGTATGGCCGTACGGATATTGGTACGCCCGTACGTACTCAAAGTTACTGACAAACTAAAATTCCTGCGAGCTCGCGTCTGGCCGTACCACCCTTTGGTACGCCCGTACGCCCTCCAGGACCTAAAATCCCTGAAATCTCCTATCTCGTATGACCATACGGCTAAGCCGTACGCCCGTACCACTCTCTAAACTCCCATAATCATGCCTTTTGGCAACCTAAACTCATATGTAACTGTCACAACCCTCCTTGCTAACCCTAAACACACTTCTAAAGCATACCAAAGCACATATACACGTCGTCCCTCATCCAACCGAGAAGACATGCTCCTCAATAAGGCGACGACACACAAGTCAAGCAATAGATACATACATAATAACTTCTCACCAACACATATACTCATTAACACCAAACCATCATACACATTCATTCACATAACATACATCATCATACGTTCATACACGTC
>CANYBF011208987.1:0-15461 GCA_948192965.1 Dalechampia spathulata | reverse complement strand
AAACATACGCACGGATCACAGAAATCAGACAAAATCACACAGATACGCCATTAAACATCTAAATCACATGAGTTCATCATTAGACATTCAAATCCATCATTCAAGCTACAAAACTCAAGGTTTTGATACGCAAATCACGCGGATAGGCTTAAATAATACAAGGAAAATATGAAAATCAAGAAAAATATTTGACACATACGCGATCGCGTATGTTATTGGAATTAACATACGCGATCGCACATGATCATATGCGATCGAAACAAACAATGAGAAAAATCACATACGCGGGCTTAAAACATAACACAGATCATTTGGCAATCAAAAGAAATCAAGATAACATTTTTAAAACACACGCAATCGCACATGTTATTGAAATTAACATACGTGATCACGTAAGATTATATGCGATCGCATATGATATTATGATGATCATACGTGATCGTACAAATTGTCACGCGCGAGGAAAGAAAATGCGAATATAAAATCAATCAGCAGAAGCACGGGGATCATACGGGGAATGAACCATACTTCAAACATACGCGATCGCACAAGATTATATGCGATCGCATATGATATGAAGATGATCATACGTGATCGCACATGTTCACGGAAAACATGCACAAAATATCAAAATACGCAAAAAACCATACGCAAAATAATAAATAAAATCAATTTTCATAAGAATTATGCATGGGTAATCATGAAAATCATATAATAACAATAAAAAGCGATGGATTTACTAACCTCTCGTAGATTCTCCTTAGATCCGAGTGTAGGGGAGGAAGAAATTAGTCCGAATCCAAGCGTAAGGGATGAAATCACCTAAGTCTAAGTGATTTTGTGAGTTTATTTTAACCTTAATTGCTTAGAATAATCCAAAAGCCTAATGAAAAGAATTAATCATGTTTTTGGCTGCCAAAAGCCATAATTTCGTAAGTCCAAAATTAAAATTGCCAACCTCTGCGCAGAATGGAGTTCCAAAGCTTTTTAAAAAATCTGCCCTAGAGACATACACGATCGCGTATCCTAACTTATGCGGCGTATCACAAACATACACGATCGTGTATGTTTGTACATATGCAGCAGTAAAACATACGCGATCGCATATGTCTGAACATATGTGGCGGGTCCAGAAACATATGCAGCGCGTAACACCCCCAAAATGGGCCAGAATTGGCCCAGAATGGCCCGGAACGATTCGAATCAACCTAGAGTGGCCCTAGACCAACCCGAAATGGTCCTGAATCATCTCGGATTCGATCCGAGTCAAGACGGTCCAAAATTAGGGTGCGACACCTTTACCTCAAATTCAGCTCCTTATGCATCCCCAAATACTTCAAGCTCTTGTGATCTATATAAATGTAACATTTTTTACTATATAAGTAATGTCACCAAATCTTCAATGCAAACATGATAGTAGCCAATTCTAGATCGTGTATTGAATAATTCCATTCATGTAGTCTAAGCTGACTAGAAGCATAAGCAATCACCTTCCATTCTTGTATAAGAGCACAACTTAAACCATTTAGTGAAGCATCACTGTAGATAATATATTCCTTCCCTGGTGTAGGTAAAATCAACACTAGTGCCTGGGTCAAACACTACTTCAGCTGATCAAAACTCTTTTGACATTTCTCTATCCACTCGAATGCTACATCCTTCCATAGAAGTATAGTCAGAGGTATAGCAATCATGAAAAACCCCTTTACAAATCGTCTATAGTATTTTGTTAAACCCAAAAAACTACGTACCTTAGTAATAGATTTTGGTGCTTGCTAATTCATAACGACTTCTATCATGTTAGGATCAACTGTAACACCTTTTTCTGAAATTACATGTCCCAAAAAACAAACCTGATCTAGCTAGAATGCATATTTTGACAATTTCCTATATAACTACTTTTCTCTCATCAATTGTAATACAAGACGTAAGTGTTGATCATGCTCTTTTCAATCTTGAGAGTATATCAAAATATCATTAATGAAGACCATAACAAATTGATCTAGATACTCCTTGAAAAATATATTCATCAGAGCCATGAAACGCTACCATTGCATTAGTCAACCCGAAAGGCATAACTAAAAATTCATAATGCCCATACCTCATGCAAAAAGTAGTCTTCAGAATACTATTCTCCTGAATTCTCAATTGGTGATAATCGGATCTCATATCAATCTTGGAAAATACAGTAGCTCCTTTCAACTTATCAAATAAATCATCAATATGAGGTAAAGGATAGCGATTCTTGATAGTCACCTTATTCAATTACCGATAATCAATACATATATGCATAGTCCCATCTTTCTTCTTCATAAATAATACAGGTGAACCCCAAGGAGACACACTCAACTGAATAAATCTCTTGTCTAGTAACTCTTATAATTACTGCTTTAACTCCTTTAATTCAGTCAGAGCCATACGGTAAGGTGGAATAGATATCGGTTCAGTTCTAGGCAATGTCTCGATCTTAAATTCAACTTTCCTGATCGGAGGCAATTTAGGTAATTCATCTGGAAACACATCTAAGAAATCACATACTGTAAGAATCTCAATCAACTATAATCCTAGTTGTTTAGTATCAACCATATGTGCCAATATAGCTTTATACCCTTTCTTTAGTAATTTCCAGACAATTATTACTGAAATCAAACTATGAACAATTGATGGTCCAATTCCCTGTACATATACTGACTTATAATTTGGATGCTGAAATGTTACAGTCTTCCTTTTACAATCAATCACTGCCTGATATTAAGATAACCAATCCATACCCATTATAATGTCATACTCTATAAATGGCATCTTGATTATGTCGGTAGGAAAAATGGTATCTTGTAAAAACAACGGGCACTGATAATAAATTATGTTCACTACAGCATCTTTCCCTAAGGGACTGGATACTAACATTTCATACCCTAATCTATAACTTGTGATATCTAATAAGCATACAACTCTAGTGTTGATATATGAATGACTCAATCTAGGGTCAAATAATACAAACACATTATGATCAAGAATATGAAAATTACTGATCACAACATCTATAACCTATAAATCCTCTCTTTGCTGTAAAATATAAACTCATGCTGGCCATAGTTTGACTAACATAACCATGAATATTAAGTCTACCACTGCCACTTTGGCCTCTGCCTAGACCTCTGCTAAAATTATTAGTTTGTGGTGCTCCAATCGTCATTCGAACTATAGGATTCTGCTGATATGATCTACCTTTAGCTACTGTATGAATTGGCATTAATTATTGTTAAGACATTATCAAGCATAGTGCCTTGTTCCTCCATAGTGATAACATAAACCTGTTCCCATTCTGCAAGCTTCTAAATGATTTTTACCACACATAGGAAACAATCGAAGTCCTGCCTCATAACCACTATGACTAGTAAACTGTCCACTCTGCACTTTATGTGGTATCAGTGGTCTAAATATATATGGTCGTGATGTAAATAACCCTCTAAATCTTCCCCTTTTCTATGAACTAGAAGAAAAACTAGGGTCAAAGTGTTTCTTAGCCTACCGAGCTTGGTTCTCATCCTCTTCCTAAATAGTATGCTCTTGGCTCAGAGTATTCACCATCAATGTCTAGAAATTATCTTAATTAAATCCTTGTAATAGAGATCTAATTCTAGGCTTCAAACCTAACTTGAATCTCTTGCACTTTTCTCATCTTGAAGTTATAATATTGCCAGCATAATAAGCAAGATGGGTGACTTCCCATTCATATTCCACCACTGACAGATTCCCCTATTTCAATCTTAGAAATTCTTGCAATTTTTGATCTGTGTATGTAGTAGGAACATATTATTACCAGAATTCCATCTGAAAATCTGCCCAAGTCAAAACAGGCAGTTCTGCTAAACCCTGTGGAATAGTCTTCCACCACTCAGACACATCATCGTGGAGCAAAGAAATGGCATACTCAAATTTCAGCTTATCAGAACAATTCAGTTATCAAAAAACCCTCTGTGTACGCTTTAACCATATCCTGGCCACATAAGGGTCAGTTGTCCTTAAAAAATGGGTAGCCCTATAAGTTCTCAGCTTTTTAAAGTCCCACTTTGGTTCCTCTCTCTAAATAACTATAGGTGGGGCTAGCATAACCTATTCAGGCTGTCCCTGAAGAGTATGAAGAAACTATATAAACTGGGTAACTATTAGATCTACTTCAGTAACTGTAGGTTATTCAATCAGTGGTACTTATTCTGCCTGCTCCCACTGCTCACTCTATATTTATTCACCCCAGCTCGATAACTAGCCTCAGAGGTGCCTTCTTGGGGATTAAAATTATGCTCGTCTTCCTCACCAATAATCACATCTCTATTAGACATGATGATTATTTAGAAAGACTACCTAAAACAAAAATAACATTTATCAGCAGCATGGACTAACATAACTCCTATTTGTGCAACTTCTACTTTGGTAATAAAAATAATCATAAAGTGAGCTAAACCATAGCTCTGATACCACTATAACATGTCACGCCTTTTGTGGTGTAACATGCTCCCGTAGCATGATTACCAACTCTTTACTTTAGAAAGTTTATAATCACTCTATAAGGGATTCAATAACTTAATCTGTTAAAATGTAATAAATTTTTTTTATGCATATAACGATCCACCATCTATAAACATTCCATCAAATTATTTATTGGAATTATATCCACTCACTTTTAACATTATTAGCATACATACATTGCTTCATTTATTTACAAACATCCCTCATGGTATTGTTATATTGACTTCGTCAAACATAAACATAGTAGTTTATATGTTATAACTGTTTACTACCAATAGTATCCAAAGAGTAAAGTAGCACAAAAATCAAGGAATAGAGATCTACTTTAAAGTCTTAGTCCTTTACCCAAAAACTTTATTTGTAGAGACCTGCTGCTAACACCACTATATCTCGTGCTCTCTAGTGTCACTAGTTCCTGCATTCATCAATTGATAAATACTGAGTATAAAACTTAGTGGTGCTAGTAAATCAAATAATCATAAATAATATAACATCAAAGAAACATCATTTTAACATAATTAGAATATTTCAGTACAATTTCATATAATAATAAAATATGCTGCTAGCCGAATAACATTACCACCTGTAACCACCTATGTTGTTTATTTGTGAATTTCGTACATACCTATCATCCGTTGACAACCATCTATAGTATAATAACAGTTATGACATTCCAAATTGATATTTCATAAATAAATGTTAAATATGATGAAATATGTCTTTGAGAATGTAATTTATGAATTGCACTCTCCCTCTATTTTTCCTTTACCATTTTCATTTCATTTGTTTTTTAAACTATGCACATTTTTATACTGGGTCTTTCATTTCATTTTTGTGGTTTGACAAACAGGAACCCATTTCACTTTCTTTTCTTTTCTTTTCTTTTTGATTAAATTTCCTATGGAAATCCATTTTATAGCCCAATACATTTTCATTAATGATTTCCTCATTTTCGCTCATTTTCCTCCTTCTTTATTCTTCAATGATATGCCATGTTATGTTTAATATGATGATGCATTTATGTTTATGAATGATAAATGTATGTAATATAATGTTATAGATAATCATTTAATGGCATTACATTAAACTACAGATGACGTTCCTTTATAGATCATTTAATAATCGAGGAACACTAGCACAAACCTATGATCACTTTCCCTTTGTCTAGATTGCTTGGTAGTACACGTTGATTATTCTCGGAACCACCTAAATCATAATGCAATGTCCTTATTTTAATAAAAAAATTGAATACAATCATTAATCATTCATCATTCATATTTTTTAATCACTTTACAGTTTATATATACATCATTATATAAGAATCATTTGCACATATCATAATATGATATCAAATGAGAAATTATAATAGTATTCAAAAATACAATCTCTATCCATATAAACTATCGAGTTTACACGAGCCAAAATATAAAATATACGATACTAAATAAAACATAATCTTTATATTATTGAAAACTATATTTAATAAGCTTTCAAACAGTATATCATACATATAGAAATCCATTTATTTAAATAAATAATACATATGTTACTTTAAATATTATATAAAACTACTTTTTAATAAATTTCAAAACCAATTTATTGTTCTTCTTTATTATTAAATGAAAATCTCATTGAATTCAAATAAAGTAAATATCATAAAGAAATAGACTTTAAAAAACTTCTTAAATAATGTATTATACTTATATTAATTCATTTATTAAGATAGCTAATTTAAATAGTTGATTTAGAAGTTTATTGGAAATATTTTCTTTTAATCCTTTAGAAGCTACCTCTTTTAAATTCATTTTTTAAAAAAATCTTTTAAATTCCAATCTAAATAAATTTTATATCATTAGAAAATTGGTTTGATAAGATTTTATTTAATATATATATATCATATGTTTATGATTTTATTCATGAAGGTATTTAATTTAATATATATATTAGAACACAACTGCATGACACACCGATCATAAAATAGTCTACCCTTCTCATTCACTTAAGTCATATAAATCGATTCCAACCAAAGAAATTTTTATACCATTTAAAAGTAGATGTAGTAAGATTTCTAAGAATATATCACACACTCATAAATTTATTCATTAAGGCAATCAAATTAATCATTTAAATAGGCTATTCCTTATGTTTTATTTTAGGTCCTTTAGAACCCTCTACCATCTATATGCTTTAGAGGTATGTAAATGTTTCTAAAATAGGACAATTTTAGAACCATATCAAGGTAGATTGAAAGCCTCCTATAAGGTTTTATAACATGTAAAAGTAATTAACCAATTAAGCCCTTAATTCATAAATTGTTGTAGGCTCCATTTTATTTTTTATAAGCAAACAAAATATGGTCTAAGTAAACATATGACACATACCATAACCTTACCATATCAAATAACCAACATACTCTAAAATCTCACAACATGCGCATTACACACACACACACATCTGAAACATTCCATTACATAAAATACTAACATAATAGTTACACTCACTACAAATATAAACAACCCAAAACATAAAATACATACACTATAAAACTGTAGCTCACTTCCACTACAAACAACTTACAATCATTCCATATAGCAAATAAACAAAGCAACCTCTTAGCGGTAACATCTTTATCGCTTGACCACTAAGAAATAAAAAGAATTTGTGTCCACTTATTCACTAATAAACTCACCTTTTAGAAGTTCTTTCTTTGGATATGAAACACACCCATAATTTGTAGTTAATGATTAGGAAAAAGGACCTAATATTGTTCAACCTACTTCCTACTTTGATCTATATATGCCGATCTTCAAAAGCTTTAAACTATTCTCTAGCTCGATCCTCCTAGCTTAGCTTCTAAAACCATAACACACACGTGCATGCATCTTTAAGTGAGAATCGACCAAAGAAAATAAAAAAAGAAGAAGAAGTGTTGTGACATATCAAAAGAAGAAGAAGAAAAATAAGTGTTACTTGAATCTGGAAGTGGAGGAGGAGAAGATTATGGATGAGTATGGAGGGAAAAGAAGAAAAAGAAGAAGAAGAAGAGTGGTGGTGAGAGTTTTGATCAAGATAAGAAGGAAGGTACGTTGGAAATAGAGAAAGAAGGAAATGAGAGGATAATTTGCTTATAATTTTTCTTAAATCAAAGAAGTGGATTCCACCTTGTTATCATGCACACACCTGCACCATAGCACTCCTTAAAATCCCACTAACATGTATATTTATATGTATGTAATAATATAATACACTCTACTACTACTCATATATATAATAATAATAATACACCATTTCTCATTATCTTATTATATAATATAATACCATATATATATATATATATATATATATATATATATCTTAATATAACACATTATATAATATAATACAATTTATATACATTAGATACATTATAATACATATCCCTAAGCGTATATACCTATGAAATACATAAATATATGCCCACTATCATAAGCTTATATATATATATATATATATATATATATATATATATATAAAGCGATACAAGGGAAGCGCTAGTATATTTATTTATATTGAATTGATACAAAGAAATACAAAGATGGAGAATACTGAAGTACTAGAAAAAATTAATAAGTCATTGAAATTATGCCAATTATAGATTGTGAACAATCAAAGATAGATAATGTTGTGATCATAGAGAATGAATGAATTTAAAGAAAAGGGTGAATTCACAGAGAAATGATGAAAAGGGTAGAGAATGGAGGAATGCAATACATTTTACATTCATTGTCATATTGCATAGCATTATTATAAGAAATGAGGAATGCAACTCAATATTTGTATTTATTGGCATCAAGCATAATACTGGTACTATATTTACTAATAGAACGATATTACAATTGAGTCATAAGAAAGTTGAATAATTTGCAAAAATAGTTGCAAAAATTATTACTTATTAGTAAATAATAATGTCATATCGATTGAATGATTTGGTAATGTAACTTATTAAGTGTAAGTTAAAAAGAAATGTTACCAAGAGTGATTAAGATTGCATATGGGTATCTTTGTTATGTAATTAAATTAATTATGATTTTCTATATAATATATATTGGTTATACTAACTAATATAGAAAGAGGAAACTACTACTAATATCATGTATTGACCATAAGTAGCTATATATATATATATATATATATATATATATATATATATATATATATATAAATTTCTGTGTAAGTTTGAGTGATATGATTATGGGAGTCATATGATTACATATATTGGAATAATTGTTGTACCCATTGGACATTGAGGATAAATAGCAAAGAGATGTTAATCAATGAGACTATGTTTGAGTAGTAGATATGTTAATCTCTTTTTCATATGATTAGCATAAATATAGTGCTGGAAATAATGATTGATTAATTTATTTTTCCATATGGTACATGAATAACTCCTCGTGTTGGAAGTAAGGAATATGAGATGAATATTTGCATTCATTCAATAAATTAAAAAGAAAAATTTGAAGAAGGTTGATATACGATATAAGAAATAAATGAATTGGGAACTTAAATGAATACTTGATTGAATCATATAAAGTTTGTAGATAAAATAATGTTATTTAAGAAATCAAAGACTATTTAAGGTATGAACTCTTGCAAAGGTATTAGATTAATTCTTAAGTTATATATAGTACCATATGTTCATGATAATGATTACTTCTTTTATGAAAAAGAGATTAACAAATAAATGGTGGATTATAGAAGTTAAAATTAAATGAACCTGTTCTTACTCATTAATATAAAAGGATTATTTGATTAATGGTATGGAGTTTAATACAAATTCTATACTTAAATATCATTAGAAGTTATGACATAGATATACATGTCATAATTAAAAGAGATGTTTAGAAAATATAGTTGATTTCATCCTAAGTATCATAAGTATATAATACATAAAGACTTAATATTAAGGAGAAATTCAACATGCAAACTAATTAAATTAATATTGCAATGAAATAAGGTATGACTATGCTAAATGCATGAATAAAATTACATAAAATAAATAAGCTGAGTGAGTACATTGTACATGTGCATGACAATTGAAATACAAATTGAGAATTTTATGATTTAATTAATCTACATAAAAGAATCTACATATAACAGGTGTAGAAGATAAAGAGACCATTACATTTACTCCACATACCAACAAAGACAATAATAAGGCAAGTTTGTGCATATTAATTATTAATCTTTTAAATATAATTCTAGGTTAATCAAGAAGATGAAAAATGTAGATCAAGAAAATTTATGCTTATTTACTATTAACTCCTAGAATAAGATTAACAGATAAAAATAAATAAACATATTACAAGTAAATACATTATAGTAGAATTATCAATTAATGCTTCTATTATTCTTCAATTATTTAGTAATTCTATTTGGAAAATAAGAATTTTGCAACAGGTTAGTTAATTACCATTGTAACAAGCTATGAACACCAAGTGAGCATATTGGTTGATGTGCTAATATGGATTGATGTATTTTATTTTAATTATAAATATTTACTTACACAATCAAAATTATTAATGACTTGAAAATATATTTTGGATTAATGGTGAATGATAGGAGTTATGTTTGTGCCTAGAATTCAAAAATTGAGCAAATTGAATCTCTTGGTTAATATTTTATATTTTAAATATCTAAATTTACAAAGGTGATATGAACCTTATTTGACATAGATTGTTGAATGTTGGAAATTAAGAATTAGTTATAAGTTGTATTGATGGAGATTGATATGAAATCATCATATAAATGCATCATGTTACCAATATTAGGTTATTTATACATAAAATCATTAAAATATAATATATAAAGGAATAAGGAGGGAAGTTGTGATAGAGATAATGTTAATACCCTTCCATAATTTAACTTATGGTTGGTGGTGATGTTGATACCATTCCATAATAAAATTGATAAGTGGTGCTATTAATACTTTATTAATAGGATGGTAGGTTATGATATTAATACCCTGCCAAAGAAAGGATAGGTGGTGATATTGATACCCTATTCTGTCACGTCCTCCCATCGTGACATGTTCCCGTAAAATAATTAATGATCTCCTATACATGGAAACCATTAATTACTCTACAAGGGATTCGTATGAATTTTTTTTTATTTTTTTCTATGTTTGTGTTTACCTATTTATTAAATAATGGTGCGTCGTTCTAGAATTTACGGAAGACTTAGTCCCTGTGTTACAATTTTACATTTACTGCCTTGTAGATTAATTAATTTAATTAATAAATTAACTTTGCTCCTAACCAAGTCCTTGTCTTTAGAGTACTTCTATTGAATTGGTCCTTTAGGAATTCTATGCTCGCCATCATCTGTTAACCTGCGTCCATCAAATGACGAATGCTGAGTATAAAACTCAGTGGTGCTTAAACACATAACATATGACAATCATATTCATTCATGTATCATATGTGAACAGATCATGTAAATCTTAGTATCATCGCATTTAATATCCTAATGTAATCATTTTTGAATTTCACTTCTAAACATCATCGTTGTATGATAACATATGATTTTCCATAAACATTAAGTATATCATCTTGAACATTTCTTCATCATGTATTGATATTCTCATCCTAAAGCATAACATTTATTTTGTAGAATATCTTATCGTTACTCAAGTAATACCAACATAACATATCACATTATCATAACATCAATGTGTATATGAATATTGTCGCTAATCATCATAACAAATAATTCATCATCATATAATTCATGATTTATATCGTATATGAGGATGCGTTCATGTTATGCATTTTCCCTCATATTTTTCTGTATCATCTTATATCATTTCTTTGCCCCTTTTTACATTCTGGGCCATTTCATATGATTTGCGCACTTGGTACTAGGTCTTACATTTCATTTCATATCATACTATGGTTCAACGTATTGAAACCCATTTCACATTCCTTTCTTTTCCTTTTCGTTCATTTCCTGTAGGAATTCATTTCAAAATGCCTAAGTATCCCTTTTCCTTTATCGTTTTCTTTCCATTTATTTATTTTCTTCCTCATTTATTTCTCCATGTCATGTCATGAATGTGCATATGTCAAGATATGTTGCGTGATATGATAGGTTTTGCTTTATGTCAAAATGTCAACTAAACATATACAAGCATCATGATTTTATCATACATACCATACAATTCACATATCATTCAATTCATATAACATAATGTCCATTAAACATTCGTTCATATTGTATCTTTTGGAAAAGTATACATATCTTTTGGAAAAGCATCCATTAATCTCAACTATTTTAAAAGTTTGTACAAATTTCCGATACATATTTGACCTTTAAAATTATAAAATAAAATATCCATTTTATTTTATTTATTTATTGTTATTTTAAATGTCTATTAAATTATGCAAATGTTATTTTTATTTGCAAATACTCATTTATTTATTACATTACATCATTTCACTTTTTCCTAAATTTATTCCATAATTATCATCTATCAATCTTATTCATAATATGATAATATCATCATAAATAGAATCCTATCATTTATTTCATTCATCCAAATAGGATCTCTTGATATAATAGTAGCAATATAATAATTGCTCCAATCAATCATTTCAATTAGCCTATACACTAATCTATAAATTTATACTATCACATAATCGATCATTCATAGCTATTTTTAATAGATTCTATTAACTATCAACATTAATAAATAAAATCATAACTTATCACATGATCACATGAACTTTATCAATAATCTTCCTTAACTCATCATTATCTATAATTGACATAACATATCATAATTAATAAACATAAATATCATGATATGTTTTATCTAATCCTTAATGATTTCTTATAAAACTTAACTTCAATTAAATTAAATCATTCATACAAAACAAATAAGAGATAAAACATGTAATCACTTGTTAAGAGATTTAAGGTAAGTTAGTATTTGCCTGCCGACCCATTAAAATAGGAATCAGCCAAAAGCATAAACCTGATTTCCATTCCGTCTTATGTTTTCCCATTGTTTGCATCAATTTCCTTTATCTGAATCATATAGAATATACATTAATATCTATCTTCAATTACCTATATTAATTTCATTTATGAACATTTATCATTCATACTTACGTATGTATATATATATATATATATATATATATATATATATATATACATATATATATAAATAAATTAATAATGTTTCTTATCTTATTTTAATTCTTATGACTTAGCATAAAATATTTTTAAGTAATAATATTTAACATTAATCAATTTATTTCACTATTTATGTCACTACTCACATATACTCACTATTCATGTTACTGTTCCCATCATTATTCATTATTTAATTATTTTCATAACTTCCCTTTTATTATTTGTTAATACTCTATTCATATTATGTCATAATCATATAATATTTAAATACTATCATATAATATTTCATTTCCATATAATAATTTCATACTTAATCATTTTCTCATATTAAATACAACATATTTAATATCATCATAATATAACTTAAATATTTCCTTTTAATATCATCACATCATAACCATATACATTAACAAATCAATAATCTTTATTTTATATTAACCTATCATGAATATTCTATTTCCATAATTTTATTTAAGTGAATTATCTTATATGATATTCACCTTAATTCCTTACTTAATTATTATCATATATTGTTAATGTTTTTTACCCTTAATAATAAACTTAAAATAAATTCTTAAAGACCCTTCATTCTTTTTCCTTTATTGCATTAGACATAATTTAGTAACAACTGTAAATATTTTATTTATTTTATTATTATAATAATAATTATTATTAATTTTTCAACATACAATTTCATTTCATGTATATAACCCATATATAACATATTCTTTAACTTTACTTAAATCCTCATTATTTAATAACCACAAATCTTTTAACTTAAACTTTGGTATTGTTGAGCCTGACTTTTAACACTCGTGCAATCTCAGGTTTCTGTTGATTCGGCTCGGTTTTGGTCCCCGATATCAACCCCGATTATGCATATAGGCCTCTGTGTCTTCCTCTGTGTATTCTGGTACATAAAACGCCTCGAAACTGGTAGGGCCCACCATAGCGCCTGGCAGGACCCGCCACCTATTCTGAGTGTTCTGTACATATAGAACACACTTCATTGTTGCCTATGTAAGGCAAAACACTTGAAATGCAAAGTATTTCATTTTGGCCCTGGCACTATTCACCATGAATAGTGCACAAGTGGGGCCCACTAGGTAAAAGTGGGACCCACAAGCTCCTAATGACCTATTCTGTGTATTCTGTACTTACAGAATACATTTTCCAGCTGCCTTACGTAAGACACAGTGCTTGGCGTCATAAACGCCATCTTCTAGGCTCACTACACTGTGGGGCCCACCTAAGACACCAGTGGGGACCGCTACCCCTATTGGCTATTCTGTGTATTCTGTACTTACAGAATACAATTCCATGATTGCCCTATGCAAGGCATAAAGCTTGGCATCGCAAATGCCATCTTCCGGGCCCACTACGCCGTGGGGCCCATCTAGGACATTAGTGGGGCCCGCAGCTTCCACTAGTCTATTTTATGTGTTCTGTACTTACAGAATACATTTCACACCTGCCTACGCATGGTAGGATACATAGAATGAAAAATATTGCATTTTGAGCCTAAGTCACTATTCACTATGAATAGTACACAGGCGGGGCCCGCTTTCCCTAATTAGCCTATGTTGTGCATTCTGTACTTATAGAATACATTCCGCTACTGCCTTACTTAAGGCGAAACGCTTGGCATGCTATTTGCCACTTTCCAGGCCCTTTGTGCTGTGGGGCCCATAAGGGTACTATTCATCATGAATAGTACCCAGAAGAGCCCACCGCCCGAATTCACCAATCTGAGTGTTCTTGACGCGTAGAACACATTTCCGCTAATACCTATGCAAGAAATGACCTTCTGGCACGCCGAATGCCATTTTAGGTTGAAATAGGGTCGCAAACCCTAAAATGGGCCCATTAGCCAAAACTCGATGATCAGGGCCGAATTTGAGAAAATTTATAACTGCAAAGTTTCTCAGAACGTCGAATAACGGTTGTTTGACATATGGCTCACATCCCGTTCAGCCCATACTGAGCGAAACGCATAACGATGTGCGTAGCACATGGTACTATGCGCTACGTACATTGCATAGTAACTGCATAGAAAAGACGTTTGGTCAGGAGCCTTCTCGGGACCGAATTTGGAAAAACTTTCTTCTACAAAGTTGTTCCTTACATCGAATAACGCTTATAGGCTTCGAGGTGCATCCCGAAAGTGACCGCAGTAGGCCCCACGCGATGGGTCAAAAGGTGATGTGCACCGCACATCACCTGATATGTGCAGCACATTGGCAATGTGTGGATTTAATGACAAAATTGGTTAGTTTAGGCTCCCTAAACATGGAAAGAAGCAAGATCAAGAAGAAAATCCGCCCGGAATAAGGTAAAATTCATTCTTTTCTTCAATTTTTTGTTTCTGTCACTATTTGTCGGGGAGATGTGCTACGCACATCACCTCATGTGCGCCCCACACAACCTATGTGTGGGGCACATAGGGTAATGTGTTGCGCACATCACCCCAAAATTTTTCAGAAAATGCTATTTTTCTCCCGTTTTCACTCGGTTTTTCTCCAGATCTGGCCAATCTAAGGTCATTCAAGGCTTCCCCATGCCTTGGATGCCTTAGATCTACCCTAAATCTAGCCAGTTAAATAATTTTAGCTTTAAAATTATTTTTCTTGATTTGGATGCAAATCCACGAAGCAAAACCCATTTTCAGGTTCGATCTACCGAGATCGGGGTTAGATCTAGGGTTTCTGCTGAAAAATTTTCGGTTTTCCTTCTGTTTTCTCTTCCATGTGCGC